>JAWPHD010020242.1:0-32583 GCA_037043455.1 Cyrtodaria siliqua | reverse complement strand
GGAGCACTACTAGACTTTCCAACTTCTTTAGTTGGAGCAGCATTAGGCCCTCCAACCGAGGAAGTATTAGGCTTCATGACTGGGGAACTTCTAGACTTCACAGTCTTAGAAGAACCCGCTTTCCAATTCTGAGAAATTGACGTGCTCTTGACATTGCCAGAGCTTGCCGATTTTGTTTGATTTAAATGAAAAAGTTTGATCAGGTGAAAATTTTAATTTTGGTTTGATAAGTTGCATTTGTTGACTTTGTTTGGATTTGATACTGAGGAACTATTCTTTGTATTTTGAATTTCTGACTGTGGTTCGTATTGCGTACTTGTATCCCTGCATGCTATATGTGTTGCTGTTCTTTTTACCTTAGACCTTAGAGCTACGGACCTGGGACTTGCGTGCGACTTGCCGTCTCATTATGGTGAATATTTGTGCCAAGTTATTTCAGAATCCCACGATGCATGACAAAGTTACAGCCCGGACAAGCATATTTCTGACGTTTAACCTCAAACTGTGACCTTGACCTTTGAGCTATGGACCTGGGTCTTGCGTGCGACTTGCCGTCTCATTATGGTGAATATTTGTGCCAAGTATATCAAAATCCCACAATGCATGACAAAGTAACAGCCTGGACAAGCCTATTTCTGACCTTTAACCTCCAAGTGTGACCTTGACCTTTGAGCTACAGAACTTGAACTTGCGCGCGACACGCCGTCTTATTATGGTTAACATTTGTGCTAAGTTTTTTCAAAATCCGACGATGCATAACAAATTACGGACGGACGGGGGGGGGGGGGGGGGGGGGGGGGGGGGGGGGAGGCAAACCTAAAGTCCCCTCCGGTCCGGACCTGTAGGGGACTAATTAACCACAAGGTAACACATGCATGTAACTGATGCACATTAGTCAATTCCTCAAGATCTCCTCCAGTCTCTTTAAGCTGAAAAACAGTCTGGGATTTTCTATTTCTGGTCCAGGGTATCATAAAACATGATTTAATCAACTATTGCATAATGTTAAAGAAGCTATCCCACCAACAACAGCCAAATTTTATAGCATATGTACACCGTTCAGGCCTTATTTTTGGGCTGTTTTTATAGCCGTTATTGGGTTATATACCCAATGGGTTATATACCCAATGACAAAACATATCTTTTTTCCCCAATTTTGAGAAGAAAATTCCCAATTGAAAGAAGAAAAAGAAAGAACACAGAAAGTTAAGTAACAAAAATGTGACAAGTATTGAATATGAAATGCTTTTAAATGCCTGTTGATCTTGTTGTAGTGTAAACAGTATGAAAGATACAATTATCATGATTATGAAATAAATGTTTGACTGTTTTGTTTCCCAATTTTATGAAAAATCGCGCTAAAATTCCCAATTTTGAAGGTATGGGTTATGTTCCCAAAATGTAGAAAAAAAGCTATGCCGTTTCTAATCTACTGATGAAACTCACACATTTTGAGAATCAAAACAATGTAGACACAATTTGAACGGATTTAACCAACCAGGACAAACCCCAAAACTGCAGCATCAAATTAAGCAGTCTTTGAATTAAAATGTTCATGTCACTAGCCCGAATTCTTATATACTCCATGAAAACCCGTACATTTTCCTTTAGCCCGACTATATAAATTTTAAAATATCACTAGCCCGAGGGACAGTTTACTAGCCCCGGGCTTGGGGCTAGTGGGTTAATTTCGAAGACTGATTAAGAGTTACCAACATCATCTTAAGCAAATTCAATCACGGGTATCTTGAGAATCTGTCGATAAACTTTTACTTTAAATTGGCACAAAAACATTATTATATGACCTGAAAACCTGGATAGAGTTTTGATAAACGGTTTTGCTGTTATTTTAAATTTGGACTTCCCCCAACGGACATGAGCAACCTGTTTATTGTTCTGCGTGAAATTCCTTCAACTAAGAAACTGAAATTATTCCTTATTTCAAACATATAAATTTAAAATTTAAATGGAACAGTTCTTGTTTTAAATTCATTTCCAATTATATAAGACACAAACTTGCTGATTAAAAGTAACAGATATGCAAAATAATAATGGATTTTTTTCTGAATGGGTCATAAATAAGGCATCTACACAGAGTAAAGAAAGAAACTGGGTAATAACTGGGTAATAAAATTTGCATATCAACCTCATTACCAATATTACATGGCTTTAAACTTCTGCGTTATGTTTTCCCACATATGTTTGAGAAGTGGGGTTTTAAGTTGCACCAACACGAGAAAGGTTATATTGCACCAACACATGAAAAGGAATGAACATGCCAGGCTCATCCTCCATATACATCGAGATAAAATATGGAGAATGGGCCTAGAACCTTCTCACCCTGAACTGCAGAGTTGCTGCAAATTCTATTGTATAGACACTCCATTTACGCTGGAGCCATGTTATAGTTTTTCTGCCACTGCTCTAGTGATTTGAGCGAGATGGCACCTGAAACAATGCAGGGGTCATGATGGAAACCTTTAATGAGCATGAACAAAAAATGATAAATTGAACATGAATTTGGGGGGGTTCTACCCGGCCTCTGCCTTCCCCTCCAACGGGCTCTGCAGTGGCCTTATTCTTTGCCCCGTAACCAAACGGGGCTCCCGGAACCACACGGGACTGTTTGAGAAGAAGTTAACATTTTAACATTAATGAGAAATTACGGAAAACAATCAATATATTAGAAGGGTGTTCCATGGAACACTTGTGTCGCCTGTCGCGTGCTTATTTCAACTTGGTTAGGCTACACTTTAAAGTTTTATGAAAAGGGGCATAACTCTGCAAAAATGAAAGTCATAGTTATTGTGTGTGTGAAGTTTCATGAACACAGGTCAAATACTTTTCAAGTTATGGCCAAGGTTAGGTTGCAGGTTGAAGTGTGACGGATGACGACGGACAGACGGATGAAGGACAAAGTGATCCCTAAGTGTCTGTCATGCTACGCAAACGACACCGTAAGATGACTGTTTCCCACTCAACTGCAGGCAAAATACTCAACTTCATGCATTTTGCAATTTTTGTTTGTCACTTCCTTGACCGAGGAACACAACTCTGTTAGTGAAGAACTTTTCCTACAAAGGTATCTATAGATTATTAATGCATACATAATATTTTTTAATATTTTCAAAATAAATGCGCAAACTTTCTTTTCTGACAACGTATATTATTGTCGCTAACCAATTTAACTATCAAATCAAATCTTGTAGAAAATAAAATTTCTGCTTGAACAATACTTAAGAAGTTTATGATGAGCCGTGGTGGCCCGCCCAGTGGATACCAGTGCAACCAGGTTTCTTCGGTGTGTCCTTAGACAAGACACCTCTTAATCTCGTCTGTTGGATGGGCATGTAAACCTGGTCACGCAGATCATAATTTATGCGTTGTGTCCCTGAGCAACATACTTCGTCTGCAACTGGTTGTACCCTGCCAGCGTAGAACCAATATTAAGCAATTGCAGACAAAGACTAGCGCTCAAGAAATAGGATAGCCCTAAGCCCAGGGCCTGTCAAAATCTCGTTGGGGATTAATGTCCCTTTTTGCCATATTTTACTATATAATTAATTCAGGGCCTGTCTGTCAAAAATAATTTCCGTGAGCCTGGAAGACATCGAGGGTGATTAAAATAAGGTCCGAGAGCTTTCGTTACAAAAGATGTAAAATAAATATGTGCGTTTAAACTAATACCTATATTTATTTATATCATTACAATACCATATCATGCATAGGATGGATTTAAAAAATGGTTTGTTTCCGCTAACGGCTTCAAAATAAATAGGGTAGGTAAAATGTTTTTTTTTGTTGTTTTTTTATTATTATTAATGACCTTATTTTTTTACTGAAAAAACATTTTTAATATGATAAAAAATACTGGGGAAGGTATTAATACCTAGATAATGCATGGTTATGGCCCTTTTTCAATATTTGGTAATTGAAACCCCAGGGGCCGTGGGTCAAATTTCACTGGAGGCATATTTTATTTATATTTTTTTTTCTCCATAAGAAACCTTGGTTGGTTCATGGGATCAACATTTTATTCATTTCTTTATTTTTTTTTATTTTATTTTTTTTTATTTTTTATTTTTGCAATAAAAAAAGTTAGGGTCGGCGACTAAATAACAGAGTCGATCGGGTTAGCGAAAACAAACACATTTTTCTTTTCAGCCTTATTTGTATGTATCTGTGTTTATTGAGGTTATCTTCTGTTTTTTCTCCAGAATGTAAAACTTTTTATCTACTGTACTGATGAAGTAAGAGTAATCAAATGTATCCCATGATTCACATGAATCGGCTGTTCCTCGCATCAATTTATGAAAAGACTCAAAACTGACAAAACAGCAGCTTGGTTGCCGTGTGTCCCTTTAAATATCCTCAGTATTTGAATGTTGCTAAACAAGGTTGTGTCACACAAATACTGGTGGTGGGGGAGTGAAAATATCTGTGGATAAAAGACATAACGATTGTACTAGGAAGAGCTAGACTGCACCATATTAAACCATATGTGTAAAAAAAATCTGTTCTTTTGAGCTTAAACTTATAAAAGCCTGGTTACATCCTTGAATATGAGCAAAATGTTTATTGTTCTGCGTGAAATTCCTTCAAATGAGAAATTGAAATTATTCCTTATTTCAAACATATAAATTTAAAATTTAAATGGAACATTTCTTGTTTTAAATTCATTTCCAATTATATAAGACACAAACTTGCAGATTAAGACTAATAGATATGCAGAATAATTATGGATTTATTTTCTGAATGGGTCATTAATAAGACATCTACACCCAGTAAAGAAAGAAAGTGGGCATCAAATTTGCATATCAACCTCATTACCCATATTACATTGCTGTAAACTTCTACCTTATAAATGTGTTCTAACATAATTATGTTTGAGAAGAAGTTAACATTTTTACATTAATGAGAAATTACAGAAAACAATCATTAAACTAGAAGGGTTTTCCATGGAACACTTAATGTGTCGCCTGCTGTCTACTTATTTCAGCTTGGTTAAGTTGCAGGTTAGTTTTATGAAAAGGGAAAATAAAAGTCCCAGTTATTGCAGTGTAGCAACATTCCTTGCATTTAGAAAAAAATGTGTGTGAAGTTTCAAGAACATTGGTCAAATACTTTTCAAGTTATGGCCAAGGTTAGATTGCACGTTAATGTGTAACGGACGACGACGACAGACAATGTGATCCACAAGTGTCTGCCATGCTAAGGAGGTGACACAATAAGACGACAGTTTCCCACTCAACTGCGAAATATTCAACTGCATGCATTTTGCAATTTTTGTTTGTCGCTTCATTGTCTGAGGAACACAAACTCTGTTAGTGAAGGCACATTACAATTTTATTTTTTTTTTTCAAAATAGATGCGCGCACTTTCTTTTCTGACTCCGTATATTATTGTTGATAGGGCCACCATTAAAAAATTGTTTGTTTGCAGTTTCCAGCCGATGGCTTTTAGGGGTGGGTCGGTAGAGCGGGATTTTTTTTTTTTTTTTTAAAAAGGGTTTAGTTACATATTAACAGAACATGCAAAACATTGATCAAATGTTCATTTCTTGAACCATGAACAGACTTAGTAACTAACTAACTATAATATAAATGTCAATTTCAGTTCACAGTGTCAAATTGATGGTGTGAAAACACTCGCTACCATTGAGTTTATTCGACACCGATAACTCGATGGTGTCCGTTTTACTCGGTTCATCTATTTCTCGAAACAATTCACTAGAAACGTCCACCCATGTTAATTATGGTTCGTGTCCATAAAGCCTGTTTTTAAACATTTGCTTTTCTTTGCCATCACGCGAAACCCATACCCACTCCTTCACGCCGAGTGAGGAATTTACAAATCGCGTAATTACGCGGAGTTTCGATGATAATAAATACTGATAAAGGTGATCCTTTGAGAGCAACAAACACAATTAAGAGAATAAAGCAGCAGACTCGGTTATATTGAGTCTGTTCATGAGAAGTAATGAAAGAAGCAACACTTCTCACGCCCCCTAGCACCGGCTTAAGCGGTATTCTGCTTCAAAGCCACCTATATTGGGCTCGTTGGTCCCAAAGGACCAGTAAAAATAACACTACTGATTCTATCACGGGGAGACTTTATAAAAACTATTTTAAACTACTCGGTGTGGGAATCAGCTACGCGAAAATCTCTCGTCGTAATTACGCCACGATACTTAGCGTAGACAAACTCTGAGTTCGCCGAGTCGAAATTGCACAGGTAAACGGTGCAACTTTTTCTAATTGCAGTCATTTTAATGCATAATTATTCAATAACTTTAGGAAAAATTGAAGCAGAAGACAATTTTATTTTTGTTTTGGAAAAGCGGACAGTTATATGGTGGTGCGCGGCGAATGAACAAAAAATTCAATCAGTAATTATTATACTGGAAATCATAATTTTATTTTTAAATAATCGTTATTTGTGACAAATTTTTACTATTCTGCTGTTTATTTTTATTACATCAATGGGTTCTTTAGTCAGAAAAAAAATCAGAAAAAATTGTAAAGAATTCCGAGTCATAAACCCTTTGTTAGTGTAGCCTTACATACATGGCCAAGGATTATGGGTACTGAAATGACTTTTGGACAACAGAAACGAACAAAACTTGTGATTAAATGCATTAAAAGTTTGAAATACGTATTTGTTTCGAAGTTTATTCATTGTATTTATCAGTCATGTCAACTTTGCACAGAAAAGATGCATTCGGCATTGCTTTGTTTGTACTTTTTCTTCTGAATCTGCTGATCCTTGCTTCAACTTATAAAAATAATTGCAACTGACAAAACAGCAGCTTGGTTGCCGTGTGTCCCTTTAAATAGTGAGGTTTTTTCCTCAGTATTTGAAAGTTGCTAAACAAGGTTGTGTCATACAATCACGTTCTAATTGCTCTCAGTGCCTTTAACACTGCCCTGTGTCCTTGACCTTGGAGACAAGGGCCCAGGATAGTGGATATCAACATTAACACTGACATTAAAGGGACAATATCCGTAACTTTTAGCTTATAATACACAAAAACATTACACACTTACCATTATTGGATAAACAAGATTGTTTGACAGAATTCAATAGCGGTACAAAAAAAATAAGTACCTCTACGCGAGTTTAAACTCGCAACCCAAACTAAAATTACACTTGCGGGTAACAATAGTGAGCACGCAGTAGTCGAAAGCGTTACCGACTGAGCTAATGGGGCATATTATATAACGCAAAACATACTATATAGTAAACCTAATGCGCTAAACTGTAAATACTGTGGGACTCACATTATTTACAAACAATAAATAAAACTTCCTTTTTTCCAAACTCATGAACATATTACTAGACTTATTTGGGTCTATGCTCATATTTTCATGCATATATTCACAGACCTAATAACAAATAGATTGGACACTACGAAAATTATCTAAATTTCACGTGGCACAGTGCGAAAATTTCACAAATTATTTCCCGACTTTAAACGCACATACTATGAAGAGTTTTATAGATACAAGTTTCATTCATGCCAAATACCATCACAAATATAATTTTCTTTCCAATGATAGTATTTTTCTTTCTCTTACATTTAGAGCAAAAAAGGAGTTTGACGGAAACTTTGACTATGTCAAAACCTTGATTTTTAAGAGAAAAGCGAAAAATGATGACATTTTTAACTTTAAACATCTTTTTATACAATTTCTTACTTTCAAAATAAACATAAATTATTATAATACCATTTTACTATTCAGTATAATTCGTTTGAGTGTATTCTCATCAAAATCAGTGAATAATTGAGAGAGGAGATAGAAGGAAAAGTTAAGGTGCCACGTGATATTTTGGTTACTTCATTGGTTAAGATTAGGAAGTTTCCTATCTGTTTATTAATATGTCTGTGATATATTTCACTGAATAAAAATCAGACAGTTATTTGGTTATGCTCAATATCTGCTTACTTACGGCCAGTGTCCCTTTAAGAACACTTTCTGAAGTTACATGCATAATGAAGGCAAATTTTAACCTAACTTTAACCAAGAATTTGATAATAATCGTAAGTATCAAATTAAATATGAAAACCATTATTTTTTTTGGATGTTAACGTTTTGTATAACATGTACGCCGATGCGTATGTATGCCATAAAGGTGACTTCCAATTGCTTTTCGCACTGGGAGCTCAACTTGTCAAGTGAGAAAGTGTCAATTCTTATGAATGACAGGAGATATACAGTACTGGTTTTACATAGGAAAAAGTGGGTGGCCTGCCTCCACCACAAAAAAATCAACCGTCGTATATAAATAGTCTTAAATGTGCTGAAAATGCGGTAAAACACCATTCAATCAACCAATCAAAAGTGACGTGACTTATTAATTCTTTGTAAATGTATAGAATAATTTTAGTTCCCGATAACATTTTCTAGCAACAGAGTTTCTACAACAAAGTCAATTTTGGTAAAATGCCATGTTATGTATCAAATTACAAAAACAAAAATATCTTCCATTTACTAGGACCAGACAGTATACAATTTGCCAGAATTGCTTTTAGTAGCTATTTGCCAAATTTAGATGTACGACTCAAAGTCTGTTCATTAATCATAAACTATTTTATGTCATAAAACAGTTTAGGGGTTTACACAAAACTAGTGTAACAAATATTGAACACGATACTCTACTTTAATCCTGAGTCTCATTATGCACTGTCTATTGTATATACAAATGAAAAATAATTACGAACGGTATATACAGTGATTACGTGGTCCGAGTATTAACATTCATACCCCATCCAAGAAGCGAAAATGGGGTTGGCTGGGGTATGAAATAAAACCTAAATTTAGGCTTAAAAAGTTTGCATACTGTAAAATTAAAACAATTAATAGGCAATTTTAAACAGGTTACCACATTTTTTTCAGTACAAAATATCGGTTATAAAATCCTGCTAATATACGCTTCACATCGCTCAATGTAATTAAAGCGGGACCAGGTAATGGTATATTAAATGTTTATGAAATTTTCATTAAAGGGACACACTGCATGTTGGTTTTTTTAAACTTGCAGTGTCCTGTTAGTATTTCTTCTATCTATCTATCCTCCGTTAATTCCAGACCCCTGCTGGGGACCTAAATTTGTTTAGGTAACTGTAAATCACTGTTAGACTTACAATTGCATGCGAAAATTGTGCTATTCCATTTTGTTTCAGTTGCAGAGAACATCCCTGAGTACTGCTTTTGTATGAAACCAACAAATTAACCCCATACCTGCTGCGCATGACTATAATAGCCTTTGTGTCCATTGTACACCATGATCAGCCTGTGAGTAACTCACGCCTGCAAGTAACTCGCAGGCTGATCAGTTTACAATGTCTGGCTCCTGATCAGTCATTTTCCCTAAAATTTTAACCCCTTTGTCACATAAATGGAATGGTCTTAATTCAAAGAAAGAACAGTCCATTATATATATGTAGCGGGTTAAGAGTTAAAATATAAAAGCAGTGTTTCCTTAGTTTTTTTTTTGTTCTCTTCTAAAAACAATGAATTATCAACACTGTTTTGTAGTACAGCTTACTTGTTAATTTGCTTTTTTACCTTCATAAAAGTCAAGTTTGAAGTATTATATACAGTGGTACCTGCCGAATCCGACCACTCTCGGGTCCAACAACTTTGGCCGATATAGACAGACAGTCGGATTAAATATTCAATCAAAATGTTCATTTATGAGAGAAGTCGAACACTGCCTCAATCCCAATGGCCAATGCCAGCTGACGTTCTTGCATCACTGTATATACCATTCGTAATTATTTTTCATTTGTATTCATGCCATTCTGTTTCTGTTAGTTAACTGCATAGTTAATTTAATACTCTATAAACACCGGCATAAAATCCAAAACAATAAAGCAGACAAAACTTATCTCAGGATGGAAAGTGAAGTTTTCAGTATAAATAAACACAGCACATTTGATGTTTACAGTCTATTAAATCATTTTAGAATTATTTTTTTATTAGAATTTTGTGTTTCTGGGTTTCAAGCACCTCAATACTCAATGTCCAGTAAAACCTCAGTGTGTTCTTAGAATGTAATGAGCTTTAAATTAACTGGTTTCATTGGTCCAATTTTTATCACTGAACCAATCAGTATGCTTCATTCATATTTTCATTTGGTTGCTTCTATCATGACATCACTTCCTGATATTATGACATCACACCCTGGTATTATGACATCACACCCTGGTATTATGATGTCACATCATGCTATTATGATGCAACTCACTGTGTTCTCAGAACTGAATGAGCCTTTTAGTTTTACTTGCTTTTAGAAACAGATTAAGACTGTTTGTATCACTCATTGAGTAATGAGTTTCTTGAAACCAAGAATCACAAAACTCTAAAAAATAAAATAATTCTAAAATGATTTAATAGACTGTTTGAACTGGATTTTCATTTATTTTACACATGGGTAATATTTTGTTGCCATTTTCACAGAATATTAAAGTCACAGTGATAAGTTTGTTTGTAACAAGTACATGTATCTAGATTCCTATGGGGGTGGCAAAAACACTTAAAATAATAACCTATAATACTGCAGCATTGTGGTCTAGTGGTAGAGCGTCAGACACAGGATCGAGAAGTCGTGGGCTCGATCACCGCCGTAACCATGTGTTGTGTTCCTGAGCAACAAACTTTGCAATTACTTAGTATTGGTTCTACTCTGGAAAACATCGAGGGTGATTAAATAAGTTCCAAGAGCTTTTGTTACAATCGATATAAAATAAATTTGTTTAAACTAATACCTATAACTTGTTGTTGATCAGCCGTTGAAGAGAAATTCGACAGAGAAATTTATATCATTACACTACCATATTATTCATAGGACGGATTGCCTTATCTGTATTTATCTGTGTTTATTGAAGTTATCTTCTGTTTTTTCTCCAGAAGTTGGATAGCATAAAACTTTTTGTCTACTGTACTGATAAAGTAAGTGTAAACAAATTTATCATGTCGATCTGCACAATTTTGCCGACAAACAGGGTGTCTGAGATCAAAACTTATCTCCACAGTCACCTTCCGATCCCATCAGGTGCACTTCTTTTGATCACGTCAGGGTATATTTGTTCCGTCGCCACAAAACCGGTAATAGGAACCACCATTGAACTATGGCGATCCAGTCATAATCTGGGCATTCGATTTTTCCCACATTCGATTTTTCATAAATAAAAGTCTAAATTGTCCTCTACTTCCATTTTTCTAAAGTTATTAAATAATTATGCATAAAAATGACTGCAATCAGAAAAATTTCACCCCTTACCTGTGCAGTTCTGACTCGGCTAACTCCGAGTTTGTCTACGCAAAGTATCATGGCGTAAGTACGCCGAGAGCTTTTGGCTTAGCTAATAGCGATAGATCATCAAACTCCGCGAAAGTACGCAATTTGTAAATTCCTCACTCAGCGTGAAAAAGTAAAGAGTGGGGTATGCGTGAGCTGTACTGTAGACCATTGAAAAATCTTTCAGCTCGGAAGAAACAAAATGGGATGTGGTAAAGGCTGGGATGTGGTAAAGGCTGGAAGGCTGGGATGTGGTAAAGGCTGGGATGTGGTAAAGGCTGGGATGTAGTAAAGGCTGGGATGTGGTAAAGGCTGGAAGGCTGGAAGGCTGGGATGTGGTAAAGGCTGGGATGTTGTAAAGGCTGGGATGTAGTAAAGGCTGGGATGTGGTAAAGGCTGGAAGGCTGGGATGTGGTAAAGGCTGGGATGTTGTAAAGGCTGGGATGTAGTAAAGGCTGGGATGTGGTAAAGGCTGGGCCTAAAATAAAGAAAGTTGATGAGATGTCATTTTTTTCAAACCACACAAGATTTATATTTTGCCAGACTACACGTTATTACAATGAGAAAAGGAACTTAAGGCAAGCTAAAGAGAAAAGTTAACCCAAACTGGAAGTTAGGGAGGGGGTTCAGGTTGGTAAAGAAGTTACCGACAGAAGTAAATAGCAGAAATAAAAATGAAATATTTCAATGCACTGGGACTTTACTGTTACTGATCTTTCTGACTTAATGGCTAGCAATACTTGATATAATTGCCGTTAGTGAAAACTGGTTTGACTCTGATGTCAAAAACTGTGAATTTACTCCTTCTGCATACTCCTTGTTTAGGCAAGACAGATATATGCACAATTACATTTTTATGCAGAAGGATTTCTTATAAATCCGAATCAAAGGGAGGCGTATTAAATTTAGTCAAAGATGACCTGAAACCAGAACCATTTATTTTTGAGACTCCTACAGCAGAAACTATAAGGTGTTATAAGCTCCATAATTTCTGCTGTAAAGCAGTCATAACAAGGCTTCCCAAAAAAGTATGTGCTCACTGGTGGACATTGAACTTGATCAATGGATGTTTAGTTGATGCCTGGCATGTAGAAAGAAACACAATTTTCAAAACATGTTTTGTTCAATGAATAATTAAAATAGTTGCTTTAGAACTACTATCAGATATGGCCAGATACACAGCTGTTTTACTACCAGATATGGCCAGATACACAGCTGTTTTACTACCAGATATGGCCAGATACACAGCTGTTTTACTACCAGATATGGCCAGATACACAGCTGTTATATAATACTTATAAATGGATTGTTCTGAAACAAAGGAAAGAAAGTTGTATTTAACACTGTACAATACTGTGGTTTTAAAAAGATTGAAGAGCCATGGGAAGGGGTTATGATTTGCCAAATCTATTATCTCCTGAAATCGCAATACCCTTAGACCAAAAATATCAAATAAGTGATATTTACGTTTGAGAATTAATAGTAATATTTAAATATATATTTAAGTTGAAATGTATACATTACTGGTCTGACTTCTAACCAGTAATGTATAAATTTCAACAGTCAAATCTGAAAATAGAAGAATAAATTTGTCCAGGGTAACTGTTTGCCCTACATAGTTCTAACATTTTTATATGAAAGTACATTACAAAAGAATATTAATATACCTGAAGAAGCACTATATACTGCAAGACAAAAACAAGAGCTGTCGGAGAACAGCGCAGCTCAATGCAGCTCAACTATTCGATTTTTCAGAGAATAATAAATTATATAGTCTTGTAAACACAGCTTACATGCAAACCTTGATGTGGGCTGGGTTGATTACATAAGCTCTCTTATTCTTTGAAAAGTCAAGCTAGAAAACTACCTACCTACCCACCCCAAAAATTCCGGGTCGGGTAACTCCAAACAAACAATTTTTTAATTTAGGCCAAAAATTATGTAGGATTAATAAATCAAGGTGATAATTTTAGTTTTTAAAAACCCGTTAGTTTTTATCTTAACTTGCATTTGTTCAATCATTAAAATTAATTATTAGAATAGTTCAAGGCAAATTATGTTTACATATTACTATCTTTTTACAATACTGCACCAATAATACATTTAAACAAGAGGTCAATGACCTTGAAGATCTACTGATAGGTTTTTGATAGCTAGATCAGCATTCCTGTGAAGTTTAATGAAAATCCGTCAAGTAGTTTCAGAGGAGTAGTCGCTACAAGTTCTTATTATATAACTCTATGTAAACAAAGATGGCCGCTGGCGGCCATGTTTGATGTCAAATCAAAATAATTTTTGACAAGGATCAACATCAATGATGTCATACTGATCATTTTAGAAAAAATCCCATATCAATATCACTTATAGTTTTCAAGAAGTAGTCGCTACAAACTTGTATTTGAAAATCTATTTTTAGCCATGGCGGCCATCTTAAATTTCCGGCCGACCTGAAATTTTGCTATGATCAATTAGACATCAAGAGCAACATTCCTGTGAAGTTTCATGAAAATCTGTTGAGTAGTTACAAAGTAGTAGTCGCTACAAGTTTTTACTAGATAACTCTATGTAAACAAAGATGGCCATGTTTAACATCGAATCAAAACGATTTTTGACAAGGATCAACGTCATGTCATACTGATCATTTTAGGAAAGACGCATATCAATATCACTTATAGTTTTCAAGAAGTAGTCGCTACAAACTTGTTTTTTTTTAATTTATTTTTAGCTGTGGCGGCCATCTTGAATTTCCGGCCGAACTGAAATTTTGCTAGGATCAATTAGACATCAAGAGCAACATTCCTGTGAAGTTTCATGAAAATCCGTTGAGTAGTTTCAGAGGAGTAGTTGCTACAAGTTTTTACTAAATAACTCTATGTAAACAAAGATGGCCGGGCAGCCATGTTTAACGTCGAATCAAAACGATTTTCGACAAGGACCAACATCATGTCATGCTGATCATTTTAGAAATGTCCCATATCAATATCACTTATAGTTTTCAAGAAGTAGTCGCTACAAACTTGTTTTTTAAAAAAATATTTTTAGATTTGGTGGCCATCTTGGATTTCACATCAACATGAATTTTTGCTAGGATCAACTAGACTTCATGGCCAACATTTCTGTAAAGTTTCATGAAAATCCATTCTGTAGTTTCAGAGGAGTAGTCGCTACAAAAATAAGTTTACGGACAGATAGACAGACAAATGGACGGACAGACCACCGCATAAGCTCCGCTGATCTCTGATCAGTAGAGCTAAAAATTGGTAAAATAACTAAGAAAATTGAAATCTCATTTTTTTATTTAATTATATGCAAGCAGTTTTAAAGTCTAAATGACTCGGAATAACAAAATCGAGGAGCAAATTTTAATGTTTGAATAAAACTCAAGACTGCCATGTGTCCCTTTAAATAGTGAGTTTTTTTCCTCAGTATTATTTGAATGTTGCTAAACAAGGTTGTGTCATAAAATCACATTGAATTTGCACCCTGTACCTTTAACACTGCCCTGTGACCTTGACCTTGGAGACACGGGCCTAGGATAGTGGATATAAACATTACCACTAACATTAAGAAGGCTTTCAGAAGTTACATGCATACTGAAGGGAAATTCCAACCTGATTTTAACCAAGAATTTGATAATCATCAAAAGTATCAAATTAAATATGACAAGAAATCCGCAAATTCACATGTCTCGCGTAACGGGGGTGGGACTTAAAAATAAACAGGTCAATGATGCTTAAATGAATTGAGGTTTTAAGGCGCACCAACACATGAAAGGTTATATTATGCCTATAAAGAACGAACATGCCAGGCTCATTCTCCATGTACATCGAGATAAAATATGGAGAACAGGCCTAGAACCTTCTCACCCTGAACTGCAGAGTTGCTGCAAGTTCTACTGTAGACACTCCATTTATGCTGGAGCCACGTTATTGTTTTTGTGATATGAGCGAGATGGCACCTGAAACAATGCAGGGGTCATGATGAAGACCTTTAATGAGCATGAACAAAAAATGATCAAATGAACATGAATTCGGCGGGGTTCTACCCCTGCTTAAATGAAAGTTTGATCAGTCGAGCTAAAAATCAACTAAAAATTTTAAAAAAAATAATAATAATAATAATAACAATTAAAACAAATAATAATAATAATAATAATAAAATCAAAGGACTGAAGGTCCTGAGAGTTGCCAAGATTGAACAGTGTGGGTCTTCTTGGTGAGGTTAAAGGATATGTTAAATTTTACAGGTGTGGCGTATTAAAATGAAATGATGATGCTTAGAACATGGAGATTTTTTTCGTACTTAAAAATGCTTGGAACGGAATTATTTTTTGCAACCGCGTCGGTTTTGGTTTTCGAGGGCTGGCGTGGCGCAGTCGGTAGCGAGGCGGATTTGTAACCGGAGGCCCCGGGTTCAATCCTCCGTGGTGCCACTGAGTTCCGTCGGTGTGTTCTTGGGCAAGACACTTTCCCTTAGCCTCGTCCGTCGGATGGGGACGTAAACCGGGCGGTCCCGTGTATCGGTCTATCCTCCGAGCACATAAAAGAACCATAGGAATCTATTCGATAATAAGAGTAGGGCAGGTTCCCAGATTCCTATGTATCCTTCCCCTCTCTCTGGGGCGGCTCCAAATAACCTATACTGTGTTGATGAGCCGTTAAACAACATTCAATTCAATTCGAGTGTATGTCAGTGCTCACAGGCAATTATTTTAAGAGACAGGCCCAGGGCTTGTTGCTTCTGAAAATGGACAGGACCTGATTTAAAATGGAAAGGTCCAATATTTTTTACTTATTGGAAATTAGTCTTTATTCATGTTACATATGTAGTAATCAAACTCAGAACCTCCTGGATGTATTTAATACTTTGTTTCAAATAAGTTAGAATAGAATATTACATAGTAATTTATAACCGATGCAAAGGAGAGTACTAGCACTTTTGCCAAACGATAATAATCCGAGCCGACTTGGTGAAACTGGAGCCTTTTTAATCAGGTTTTATTAGACTATCAGGGCCTCCTCTGGCTATATTTTCCTTTTTGTCACCACTTTCTAAAAGTTGAAGAATTAGGAGCCTAGACTAGAAAGCATTTAAAAGTAGGATTCCAGGACTCCTTACACCTTAAATAATGAATAAAAATATACTTTATATCTGTATCTATACATATATATATATATTTTCCACCAACATGTATTTGTAAAGGACAGTTTTTCTTATTTGATTATGTAAAAAAAAAAAAAAATCCGAAATTATGTACCATCCGAACTACTATGACACCGCTCTTTTACGGCCCGGAAATTTCACAAACATTCAATCGAAATACCATCAATTACAAACTTTTTTTTCATGCATTAATGTGTTTTGAATGCCAAAAATGGTATTTTTTATCAAAGAGGAAAGAAAACACAACCCTAATAGTCTGCAAAGATTGCCGTGTGTCCCTTTAAACTATTTGATTTGTTTACCTTGGTAGTGACTAAGCACTTCTTTACAAATTCTTTTCATCAACTTGAGTATTTATTTGTAGCAGATGCCATACTATTTTTCAAAGTACTAGGCACAATAACTACAATATTTACGGACATTTAGTTCCCAATTTGTTATCTAGGTCACACATGTCATGAGCGGCATGTTTAGCTTACATCTGGGGAACTACGCTATTGATTCCATTCATAAAATATTTATGCTTGTATTATTGCGCATAGTATTTCAGTTCCTTTTTCAAAAAAGACACGTATATACTGTATACAATGACAATTATTCACAATCAGTAGTTGTATCATCCGATATATATAACGTTCATGTCAGTCACCTTATGAAATTAAGTTATACTTGAGGCAGTTAAAGGAACAATATTCTCGAAGTGCATTCTCGAAGTGCGTAAAGCACCACGTCCGAAATATGGTGTATTAATGCGCATAATATTTCGGTAATCTACAAAAAAAGACACGTTTATAATGTATACAATTACAATTATTTCATTATTCAACAATCAATAGTTATATTACTCGGTATACATAACGTTCATGTCAGTCACCTTATCAAATTAAGTTGTATTTGAGGCAGTGAAAGGGGACTACATTGCCGAATACGGTAAAGCTCCTCACCCAACAACAACAATAAAAAGTCCATATTCAGAAATTGAAGTATATACATACACGATTCCAAAGAGTCAGCATGCTGACGCATGGCGACTCAAACAGTGTAAATTTGGTTAAGACTGCTCAAGAAATGTGGCCAATATCGTGTTAATAATATGTAAAACTGCATTTTTTGCTAATTCAGGAGCCATAACTCTGGTGTTACTAGTCCGATCTTGCCCATTATCGAACTCGTCCGAGATCTTTTGGTCATATACAATCTGTGCAAGTTTGGTTAAGATTGCTCAAGAAATGTGGCCTCTACTGTGTAACTGCATTTTTTGCTAAATCAGGGGCCATAACTCTGGTGTTACTGGTCCGATCTGGCCCATTATCAAACTCGTCCGATATCTTATGGTCATTTACAATCTGTGTAAGTTTGGTTAAGTTTACTCAAGTAATGTGGCCTCTATCATGTAAACAAGCTAAAAGTAAGCGACATATAATGCCATTCCTTTGTTTGTTTTGTTTGTATGGTGTTTTACGTCATTTTCCACACATGTAAGGTTATATATCAATTTGACTGTGCTTCTATTGTTCAATGGCACGATATTTTCTTGAAAAAATCGACCGTTATATATAAATAGCCTTAAATGTGCTGAAAATGAGGTAAACAGCATTCAATCAATTAATCAAAAGTGACGCGACTTTAATATCAATTCTTTGTAAATGTATACAATAATTTTAGTTTTGGATAACATTTTCTAGCAACAAAGTTTCTACAACAAAATCAATTGGTAAAATGCCATGTTATGTTTCAAATTACAAAAACAAAACTATCTTCCATTTACTGGGACCAGAGAGTTTACAATTTGCCAGAATTGCTTTTGTAGCTATTTGCCAAATTTAGATGTACGCCTCAAAGTCTGTTCATTAATCATAAACTATTTTATGTCATAAAACAGTTTGCGGGTTAAATAAATATTGAACACGATACTATACTTTCATGCTGAGTCTCATAATGTACTGTCTATTGTATATGGTATATTAAATGTTTATGGTACTAATGAAATTTTCATTAAAGGGACACATTGCATGTTGTTGTTTTTTTAAACTTGCAGTGTCCTGTTAGCATTTCTTCTATCTATCTATCCTCCGTTAATTCCAAATCCCTGTTTAGGACTGAGGAATGGTGCATGTCTACCTGACACAGACGTGTTCGTAACTGGTATATCTGACATAGACATGTTCGTAACTGGTATATCTGACATAGACATGTTCGTAACTGGTATATCTGACATAGACATGTTCGTAACTGGTATATCTGACATAGACATGTTCGTAACTGGTATATCTGACATAGACATGTTCGTAACTGGTATATCTGAAAGAGACGTGTTAGTAACTGGTATATCTGACATATATTGGCAAATTCTAAGTTGAAAAAGGGCCACAACTCCATAAAAAATTAGTGGTTTGTAACCAAAGTCAAACTTGAACTGTATTTTATGGTCTTAAACCCGTGTACAAAAAATTATTTAAATCCGTCGACCCTTTCATGAGTTATCGTCCGGACACCGTTTTTTTGGGCAAATTCTAAGTTGAAAAGGGGCCATAACTCTGTCAAAAATTGATGGTTTGTAACCAAAGTCGAACTTGACTTGTATTTTATGGTGTTATACCCGTGTACCAAATATTATTTAAATCCATCAACCCTTTCATGAGTTATCGTCCGGACACCGTAAAAAACAACAGACGGACGGACCAACCGTCCGACCGACAAGCTCACTCCTATATACCCCCCTAAACTTCGTTTATGGGGGTATAATTAAGGAATTGACATTTTACTGCGTACATGTATTGTTTAATAATCACCAGCAAAAACCAAACACTTCACACGTTTTCCCAGTCAATTAAATCCTTTAATAATCAAGATTCTATGTTGTCAAAATTCAGAATCGACTTTAACAAATAAATATGTGCGGTAAATCCGGTAGTCGTTGTTAGGAAGAAAATGTAATATTCTATTCTATTCTATTCTATGTGAGGGGGTGAAAATTTGTTTAGGTAACTGTAAATCACTGTTAAACTTACAACTGCATGTGAGCAATTTGTGCTATTCAATTTTGTTTCAGTTGCGGAGGCCCTACCAGTACAGCTTTTGCATGAAACCAACATATTAAACTATAAAAGCAGTGTTTCATTTGTCGTATTTTGGTGTGTTTTTCTTCTAAAAACAATGAATTATCAACAAAGTTTTGTATTTAGTACAGCTTACTTGTTAATTTGCTTTTTCCTTTTTGAAGTATTATATACTGCTATACCCTATGCGTGTGTGTGTATTTCTAAGGATTATAGTCCCTCCACCTACGACAGGACCCTATGCCCTAGATACTGATCAATATATACCAACTGGGGCCTGGCAGTCTATATATACCTGAGCTAATCGGTCATGTAGCAGTTTTAGCAATATATAAGCAAGCTTTGGATGCCTTTTGATTGTGATCTTTTTGCTTTGGTAAAATACTCAAAACTCAGCTTATGAATTTAGTAAAATACTCAGCTTGAGTAAAATACTCAAAAACTCAGCTCTGAATTTACACACTCCAAGACTATGTTACTTCAATTACTTCAAAACAAACACAATTTGATTGGCTTCTTTTTGTTGTTATATGCTTGTAAATAAATCTAATGACAGTGGATTGTTGTTTGTTGCGTCTTGAGTGGGGTCAAGCCCAAGTTGTCTGACGTAATGTGACGTTATAAGTTAAGTATAAATGGAATCTAACATTCTTTCTTATTCATTATTGAATTTATTAAACTCGTTAGCAAAAATGATATCTCATTATATCATTTTGCCAACTCGTTTAATAAATTCAATAATGAATGAGTACTCATGTAAGATCCCCTTTATAATGCAAGTGGTTATTTTGTATCAAAAGAAACATATGCCACCAGGCAGTCATATATTTATGGTAACCATAAAATATTTACTGCTTTCCAGAAATTCTTAGATCTTTACTGGTTCCCTAGCGTTTTACTCTATAATTTATATAAAGCAGACTTTTACTGATTCCCTGATGTTATACTCTACTTTTAATGCAGTTCTTTACTATTCACTTTACTGGTTCCCTGGCATTACACTCTATATATAATGCAGATCTTTACTGCTCCCTGATGTTATACTCTACACATACTGGTTCCCTGATGTTATACTCTACATATAATACAGATATTTATTGGCTCCCTGACATCATACTAACTCTATCTTTACTGGTTCCCTAATTTACTCTAAGTATCATGCAGAATTATAGCAAGCCTTGCAGTGTAATGCAGAGCAGAATATTTGTTAACATGCAATTGCAATTAATAAAATTAACAAACACTTGTAATTAATTAGAGCCGAGCACCTGTAATTAATTAGGATCAGGTAGTGTCTTAACCAACCTATTCTCTTGGGAAGGGCAATATTTGTTTCTTTGCTTGTTTGTTTGAATGTTGTTTTACGCCATTTTTAGCACATGTTAGGCCATATAAGAAGGTCATTTTATTTAATGACAGAGGCACACGACCCTATTTTTCCTGGGTAGAACCAGTACTGTGTACCTCTCCCCACTGTAAGAATCGACACTTTCTCACTTCTCACAAGTTCTTGACAGCGGAGAGAGGCGAGAAAGGTTTAGACGGAGGCAATAGGAAACGAGAAAAAGAGAGGCATTTTAGTGTTTGAAAGAAGCTACCAACTAATTTTGAGTAATTATAATCTCTTAACTACTCACGTTTAAAACAATTGCAGTAAAATATAGCAAGAAGACAAGGTTGTGGGTTCAATCCACGGCCGGGTCAAACCAAATTCTTCATAACTAGAAGGGTGTTTTAACGGAACATTTGCATCGCCAGTCGAGTGCTTATTTCAGCAAGTACATTAATCTTACTATAGTTTGATTTGTTTGTATGGTGCTTTACATCATTTTTAACACATGTAAGGTTATATATGGTGGTCGACTTTCTTGTGGTAGTGGCAGACCACCCCATTTTTCCTTGGTAGAACCAGTACTGTATACCTCCCGTCATCCGTAAGAATCGACACTTTCTCACTTACAAGTTGAGGTCTCAGTGGGATTCAAACCAGCAGCGGTTAGAGGCAAGTAGGTAAACAACGCAACGTCATTAACCCCTCAGCCATGGAGGTGCTTGTTTGACATTCAGCATATAAAGGGTAGTACTGGGACTGGTCTAACGTGACTGGGTTGGGTCTCATGTCATAAACTCCACCCCCATGCCCCTCAACAAAAAAGTTTCAATCTATTTAACAAGTGATGAATGATTTACTATCACCGAATACTGAAGCCTGACAAAAAACAAAGAACTGTTTGACAGATTTCTGTTATCAAATTTGTTCACTGCCTTAATTTTTAAAAAATATTTTGAAGATAATGCAGACATTTGATGTTTTGATGGGCATCGATCCAGACAGTTACCAAAATAAACCAGCTAGATGTAACAACCATTAACTCAATTTACATCTGAAATTTAGAAAATAAGATCAACTTTTAATTCAAAAATGTACAATGTGTGTTTTTTTTATGAAAGAATGGCATCTGTCTTTGTATATTTATGTTGCATTACTCAAAAGTGAGAAGTATCAAAATAATACAATATTATTGTCTATGAGAGCGATTCAAAGGCAAATCCTACCGATTTTAATAGGAGAGTCAGAAAGGAAACAAGAGGTCAATGACCTTGAAGCTCTACTGATTGATTTTGATTTCAGGAAGTAGTCGCTACAGACTTGTTTTTTGAAAATCTATTTTTAACCGTGGCGGCCATCTTGAATTTCCGGCCGACCTGAAATTTTGCTAGGATCAATTAGACATTAAGAGCAACATTCCTGTGAAGTTTCATGAAAATCCGTCAAGTAGTTTCAGAGGAGTAGTCGCTACAAGTTTTCATTATATAACTCTATGTAAACAAAGATGGCCGCTGGCAGCTATGTTTAACGTCAAATCAAAACGATTTTCGACAAGGACCAACATCATGTCATACTTATCATTTTAGAAAAAGTCCCATATCAATATCTATTATTGTTTTGAAGAAGTAGTCGCTACAAACTTATTTATTTTAAAATTATTTTTAGCTTTGGCGGCCATCTTGAATTTCCGGCCGACCTGAAATTTTTCTAGGATCAACTAGACATCAAGAGCAACATTCCTGTGAAGATTCATGAACATCCGTCAAGTAGTTTCAGAGGAGTAGTCGCTACAAGTTTTTACTATATAACTCTATGTAACCAAAGATGGCCACTGGCAGCCATGTTTAACGTCGAATCAAAACAATTTTCCATACGGATCAACATCATGTCATGCTGATCATTTTAGAAAAAGTCCCATATCAATATCACTTATAGTTTTCAAGTAGTCGTCGCTACAAACTTATTTTTTAAAAATCTATTTTTTAGCTGTGACGGCCATCTCGAATTTCCGGCCGACCTGAAATTTTTCTAGGATCAATTAGACATCAAGAGCAACATTCCTGTAAAGTTTCATGACAATCCGCCAAGTCGTTTCAGAGGAGTAGTCGCTACAAGTTTTTACTCTCAGGCAGCCATGTTTAACGTTGAATCAAAACGATTTTTGACAAGGATCAACATCATGTCATGCTGATCATTTTAGAAAAAGTCCCATATCAATATCACTTATAGTTTTCAAGAAGTAGTCGCTACAAACTTGTATTTTAAAACTCTATTTTTAGCTTTGTCGGCCATCTTGGATTTCACATCAACATGAATTTTTGCTAGGATCAACTAGACTTCATGGGCAACATTTCTGTAAAGTTTCTTGAATATCCATCTAGTAGTTTCAGAGGAGTTGTCGCTATAAATAAAAGTTTACGGACCGACGGAAGGACGACGGACGCCGCACCACGGCATAAGCTCTGCTGATCTCTGATCAGTCAAGCTAAAAACAATATCGGTCATATTATAGACCAGATGGGAGTTATCTGAAGCTTATGGATTCGTGATTTACCGATGAACGAATAGGTTTACGATTTTGACCGAAGTATTTTTAGAAACTGCTAATCATTATCTTTGTAATACAAAGGAAAGTTATTTCAATTTGGAGGACCCTTTAAGGAATGGACAGGTAATCAATATTTTGCTACACAATTATTTTCATTTTATAATGAGCTTCCATCCCCACCTGATAAATGGCCCAATTACGAACATGTTTGTCTTTTTCCTTCAATTACAGGGTATTATTAATGTCCACGTCTTCTAGAGAAAATCTATATTGCTCAACACTGGAACACATTTGAATCTTAGGAAAAGACATTTGAATTCAATGCAAATTGGCAATAAGAAATTTAAAAATATTAAACAAGAGACCCAAGAGGGCATTAAATGCTCTACCAGTATTATAAGTCAGCATTCGTAAAACTTTACAGAATGGAACAAACTTATTTAAGTGCTATAGTCATTGTTTACATGTACCATATTAGACCTCTAGCTCTTGTAGTTTTAGAGATTTTTTTAAAAGTTTTCCTTTATAACTCTTTTAAAACCGACAGGTACCCCTTGTAAGGGTCCAAATTTGAGCCCAGGTTCACCATTTATGCTACATGCAATATACGGGAGCATTAGGCCTTTTGGTTTCAGAAAATATTTTCTTTGTTTTCACCTATACAAGTATATGTGAATCTTGGAACAGGGCCAGATTTAACCCCAGAGTCACCATTTGAACAGCCTTCAAAATAGAGGAACGCTACAAACGACATATATATGAGAGCATTAGCTCTTGCGGTTTCAGAGAAGGAGAGTTTTCAAAATTAATGTTCTCTATTTTAGTAAGTGTAAAATAAGTGACCCCTGGGGTGGGGTCAAATTTAAACCCAGCGTCACTGTTTGAACAAGCTTGATAAAGGACTAAGCGAATGCTACATGAAAAATATCAATATTGTTGTTTATTTTCTGAAAAGAAGAATTATTTTCAAAAATTTCTAAATAACTCTGCAAAGCTGTGAACCCTGAGTCGGGGTCAAATTTGAGTTGAGGGTCATAATTCGAACAAAATTGATAGAGGACCATCAGCTAATGCTACATGCAATATACGAGAGCTTTTCCATACATAAGAGCATGTATAAAAGTTAAATCATTACATACAAACTTGCAACGTCAGAGCAGGTCTATTTTTTACCCAAGAAGACAAAATACACAAACTTCATACTTGAGTACCTAGCAATCAATTCTAGAATTGTTAAACTCTATGCTGTGGTTTTTGAGAATTGAATTTTTTAAAGTGGAGGCTATTTTTAGTAATTTTTAGGCAGCCATTTTGAAAGTCCTACTGACCTCATTTTTCTTCTGTAAAGTACCCGTCACTATACAGAAGCCTCAATACAAAATTTGAGCAAAACTGGTATGGCAGTTTCAGAAAAAGTGCTGATAATGCCTTGCAGACACCAATGGACAAAGTGCTACAGCATAAGCCTTGCTGGCCTTTAGCCAGTAGAGCTTCGTAGGATTTAATAGTATTTCTCTATGGTCCCTCAAGCCTTCCATTGATCATAAAGACATTCTGTGGTGACAATTAAGATAATAAATTAAGATTCCTGGGACTCTGATTAAATTTTTCACCATCTCTCCTCTAAAATGAGTTATTAACAGATCAAGCAGAGGTACTCCAATCTAAACTAATCAGCAGTTATTTTTTTGCCAGTGATTACACCTATTAAAGAGATATACTGCCGATGGTACACAAACGTGGCTAAAAAACACTCATCTTTGTGTAATGAATTAATGTGTTTTACAACCCTCTTAACAGCTTAGGCCACATTAGGTTGAAATGGGGAATAGTAATGAATTGAAAATGTTGTTTAACGGCTCATCAACACAGTATAGGTTATTTAGAGCCCCTCAGAGAGAGGGGAAAGATACATGGGAAACCGGGAAACGTGCCCTACTTTTATTATTGAATAGATTCCTATGGTACTTTAACGTGCTCGGGAGATAGACCGATACACGGGACCGCCCGGTTTACATCCCCATCAGACGGACGAGGCTAAGGGAAAGTGTCTTGCCCAAGAACACACCGACGAAACTCAGTGGCACCACGGAGGATTGAACACGAGGCCTCCGGTTACAAATCCGCCACGCTACCGACTGCGCCACGCCAGCCCTCTGAATTGTAATGAGCAACTGCAAGGAACACTTGTGTTGCCTGTACAATTTAACTACCAAGTTAAAGGACAGCGGGTGCAATCCTTCATGAATTATGCAGCTTTCTTTTAGTGTTAAAGTTTATGAAAAGGGGCATAAATCTGCATCGGATAATTGATAAGGAAGAACTATATAAAGTTTCATGACTATCGGTTAATATTTTGCCAAGTTATCAGCTAGGTTAGGTTGCAGGTTAAAGTTTTATGAAAAGGGGCATAACTCTGCTGAAATGGAAGTTGGAGTTATTGGTCATGGGTAACAATATTCTGTGTATTAAATAGGATGAATGTGTGTGTGAAGTTTCATTGAGCATAGGTCAAATACTTCTTTAGTTATGGCCAGTTATGAGCTTGGTTAGGTTGCAAGTTAGCTTTATGAAAAGGGGCAAACTCTGCTGAAATGAAAGTCAGAGTTATTGGACATGTATAACAGCATTCCTTGGGTTACATGAAGATGTGTGTGAATTTTCATGAACATAGGTCATATACTTCTCAAGTCATGACAGGTTAAAGAGGTTAAAGTGTGACGGATGACGAAGACGATGACAGACGATGGGGCCTAAATTAAAAGTGTTTATCTGGAGTTACCCAGACTCAGAATTTTTGGGGTGGGTAGGTAGGAAAGTTTTATTTTTTAATTTCTTTTTCCTTGCAGTATATATAGTGCTTCTTTAGGTATACTAAGGCTTAGATAACATTATTGTCCTAAATCTGGTGACAACAAATCAGATGGCTTCCGATGATATACATGCCATTGAGCAGAAAACACTATATGCTTTCTAATAATGTTTTCATGAATATAATTTCATTTTAATCCAAGATATATTAATATTAATATTCGTACTTTCATATACAATTATTAGAAGCATGTAGGGGGAACTTTTACAATGGACAAATTTATTCCTCTATTTTCAGATTTGACTGTTGAAATTTATACATTACTGGTTAGAAGTCAAACTTCTAATCAGTAATGTATAAATTTCAACTTACAATATTACGTTTCTCAAACATCAATATCTCTTATTTAATATTTTTGGTCTAAGGGCATTACGATTTCACGAGATAATACATTTGGCAAATCATAACCCCTTCCTACAGCTCTTCAATTTAAAACCATAGTATTGTATTAAATACAACTTCCTTTCTTTCAGAACATTTTTAATACAAACATCCATACAAATAAAAATGCACTTCCAAGTATTTATAAGTATTATAAAACAGCTGTGTATCTGGCAATAAGTTGTCAAGCAACTATTTTAATTAAACATTGAACCAAACATGTTTTGAAAATTGTGATTCTTTCTACATGCCAGCATTGAACTAAATATTCATCGATCAAGTACAATGTCCTCCAGTGAGCACATTAGTTTTTGGGAAGCCTTGTTATGACTGCTTTACAGCAGAAATTATGGAGCTTATAACACCATATAGTTTCTGCTGTAGGAGTCTCAAAAATAAATGGTCCTGGTTTCAGGTCATCTTTGACTAAATTTAATACGCCTCCCTTTGATTCGCATTTATAAGTTCCTTCTGCATAAAAATGTTATTGGACATATGTCTGTCTTGCCTAAATAAGTATCCCGGAGGAGTAAATTCACAGTTTTTGACCAATTTTCACTAACGGCAATTATATCACAAGCATTGCTAGCCATTAAGTCAGAAAGATCAGTAATCTTTGAGTACAGTCACAGTGCATTGAAATACTCGAGCAGAGCTACTTCTGTTCGTAAGTTCTTTACCAACCTGAAAACCCTCTCTAACTTCCACTTTGGGTATACTTGTGTCTTTAATTTCAGTTCAGTCCTTGCCTTAAGTACCTTTTCTCGTTGTAATAACGTGTAGTCAGGCGAAATATAAATCTCGTGTGGTTTGAAAAAAATGACATCTTTCTCCTCAACTTTTTTATTTTAGGCCCAGCCTTTACCACATCCCAGCCTTTACCACATCCCAGCCTTTCAGCCTTTACCACATCCCAGCCTTTACCACATCCCATTTTGTTTTTTCTGAGCTTAAAGATATTCTCAATGGTCTTCAGTTACAGCTCACGAGAACCCCACACTTTATTCTTTCACGCCGAGTGAGGAATTTACAAATCGCGTACTTACGCAGAGTTGGTAAAACTACTCAGAGTGGCTATTGCTCAGCTACACCAAAAGCTCTGATACGCCATAATACTTCACGTAGACAAACTCATAGTTTGCCGAGTCGAAACTGCACAGGTAAAGGGTGAAGATTTTTCTGATTGCAGTCATTTATATGCATAATTATTTAATAACGTGAGAAAAAGTGGAAGTAGAAGACAATTAGACTGTTTATGGAAAATCGAATGTTGGAAAATAATGTCCGGATTATGACTGGGTCGCGATAGTTATATGGCGGTTCCTATTACCGGCTTTGCGGCGACTGAACATAAAATTCAATTAGTAATTATTATACTGGAAATTATGATTATAATTTTAATTAATCGTAACAAGTTTTTTCTAGTCTGCTGTTTATTATTAATACATCAATGGGTTCTTTGGTAAGAAACAATCAGAAAAATATTTAAAGAATTCTGGGTCATAAACCCGTCGCTAGTGCCGCCTTGTTAAAATGTATGTATAGATATATAGCATGGCCGGCAACAGTGTAGATATTACAAAAAATTAATGTCCAACTACAAATATGCAGTTTATCTTAACTGAACTTATACAATGAGAAGGTGTATATATAACACTTCCTTACAATAAATCAATTACAATTCATCATAGATACCCGTTGTTGAGTGAAGACAAGTTTTAACCCAGTAAATGAAAACACTTTACTGTCGGTCCGTAATACCAATGTGCTTGCATTCTTCATCAAAAAAAGTTACAAAGTAAAATGGTCAATACGCTTGTTATCGTTATATTAGTTTACAACCATGACATATTACATACATTACATTTAGAAATATCTAATTTCTGTATAGTGTTTGGTTTCGTAACTTAAATGCTCTTAAAACATAGGTACAAAGTTTGCGAATATATACCTTATTTTGTGAATTTAGTAATTCCATAAATTTGATCATATTCGGCCTCTTATAAAAATATTTAGCAATATATTGCTTCCTTAGCATTATGTATGTTTGGCATTCCAACACAAAATGGAACTCATCTTCAAGTTTATTGCAAAATAGACATAGTCTATCGTTAAAAGGAATTCTACCCGCTTCTATTTGCAGCCTATGAGATGACACCCGTAATATAGTTAGTGCTTGACACAGTTTGAAAACATTTATATTATCTATATGGCCAAGGATTATGGGTATTTATGTAGGTTGAAGAACTGTGACTTTTGCTCAACAACAATGAACAAAACTTGTGATTAAATGCATAAAAGGTTTGAAATGCGTATTTGTGATATTAACGTTCTGAACAAGTTTTGGTAAAGATCGGATGCAATATGAAGGTATTAAAACGTTGACATCGAAAATTTAACAGACTGACAGACGACGTACGACCCACTGCACACCCTAGTATAGCCCTTGGCCAGTAGAGCTTCAAATTGGTACTGAACCACTCAGATGCTGACGATCTACCAATATCAATAGTTTAATTACTTCTATCACTGTTTTATTCCATCAGCTGTAAAACCATTTTCTTAATAGTTTTCGTATACCAAAATGTAACGTTACAAGTCTTGTTTAGAGAAAACAAACCAAACAGCTCACGATCCTGATATCATTAATGAATTTCATCTCATTCATTCAAAGCATATCATGTTATTTAATAGCGCTCATTCAAAAAATAAATATTCTCAGGCAGGTTTAATTTCCTTCTTGGAAGTTACGCCTAATGGTGTTTCCACAGTGATAGTGTTTTCATGTAAACTCACAGACTTTTAACATTAACATCTTCCTGTATGGCTGAAGGTGTTGTACTGGTACTTTTACAAGATGCGGGATAATTTCCTTTTGGAACTGAATGGTTGTTTGACAGGCCATCAATACATCATTTAGGTTATGTATTCCTCAAAATAATTTAAGAACCATCCCTTCTTTATTTCAATATGATTAAAGTTCGCATCATCGCATGTTTTAAATATACACTCAAGTGATATGAAAACGCAACACGGGAATTTCCGCTATATATTGTATATACTGCACACTTAATTGCACATAATATTCCAAAGAAATCCCAAGATGTTTTTTAAAAAGAAAGTTGCAGTTAACTAGAGAAAGGACACAACTGTGATGTTGTAGACGTTTTAATCACACTACACTTTGTAACAAGAACTTCATAAATGTTGAAGTAGCTCTTTGAAAAATTGAGCTAGTTCAGTACTGTATTTAACGTAAATAGTTTGCAAAATGTTGCATCCTAAGTTTGCTCACATGATTGAGACAAACGCGTACTCTGTGAATAATGAAACATTGAAGGAATACTATTTGCTGTATTATATGTTGTTTTAGTATTTTTTTCCAAAAGGAAAGGTCTAACTCTTACGTAGCCATGTACCATTTGATTAAAAGCAGCATATTGTACATACAATATATAGCGGAAATTCCCGTGTTGCATTTTCATATCACTTGAGTGTACCTTGCATACCGACAATGGGAACTGTTTCGTGTTTCTGTATTCTTTAGGACCATTTCAGACCAAAAAAACAATAAATGAAAATCGAGGTTTTGAAATTTTATTAAAAATGCTTTTTTTTTCACACCAAACTGTTATTTCACATTGTTGAAGTCATGACACACATCTGCCACCATTTCTTTAGAATTACACTACAGATAACCTTGCAGTGTCAAATATGCAACTATGTGTTAAAAATTTAACATTTTTCGAGAAACTGTTTGGTGTATGCATTTAAACTGTCAAAGGTTAGTCAATTTCTGGGGAAATTAAAATTTCGCGCCCATAATTCTATTGGTAGTGATTAAAAATTATGAATAAAAATCTAAAACTTTTAGTTATGTTGTTTTGGGGCAAATTTGTGGCTATAACTGTTGTTTGACGCATCAACACATCATTTAGGTTATATATATATAGCTTATTAATGGTGTTACTAAACCGATCTGGCTGGTTTTCTAACTCATCCGAGCTTCCACTGATATAAATACACTGGCAAAATTTGGTAAAGATCAAATACAAAATGAAGGTGCTAGAGTGTAAACAAGAGTTGCATGCAACATGGTGTCTCGCCTAAAGTGACATGTCCATGCATCATAACATGTTTCAAGCAATATTCATCTTGACAAAATCGAGGGTTTATAGTAACTGATAACGCGGTCAAACTCTGTTGTCAGCATTCAGTAGGTTAGCATTCATAGTTTTCCTTAACACATCTTCATCTTACCACAAAGAACGTCGTTATCCATGACCAATAACTCTGACTTTCATTTTGGTAGAGTTATACAGCCTTTGAAAGCTCGTATTAGAAGTAATATGGTTAAAAACTCATGAATGTTTCCCACTTATCAGTATTAAAGGGACACTGTCCATAAATAAAAATATTTAGAGCCACCTCAGAGAGAAACGAAGAATACACAGGAATCTGGAAACATGCCCTACTCTTACTATTCATATGGTTCCTTAATATGCTCTGACATTAATTATCGCTTAACCATTTATTCTTTTAATGAATCGGTAGAAAGATTTTTTATTTGTTTAGTAATATATTTATTTCCAGAATCTTTACATGTTTTGGATATAGAGAAATGAAAATATCACTTATATACATGTACCATCTGAAAAAGATATCATTGGAATATTCAGTATTGTAGTTGTGTAATTTCGTTAACATAATTATATATGTATAGTGTGCTTTAAAATCTCAAAGTTACAGTGTCCCTTTAAACCGAGAAATTCTTTTTGATTTAGATATATATTTTAAAAAAAACTTGAAATTGATTGTAAATTTGGTTGTTGCAGTGTTAAATGTCAACATTTAGGTTATTATGATTGATGCAATTATCCAGTTTGTCAACTTGTATTGTTTCACAAAATGACATTTTAATCTAAGGGTATCATGTTTTATCAAGAAATGTCAGCGGAATTAATGTGATGTTGCTGCTGGCATTGCAATAGTAATCAACACTGGCTACAACAAAACCCATGACAGATTTATATTCAGCCTCAAAAACACCTCAGAAACATATACTTCATATCGGGATACCTCAAAGGGGGAAAAAATAAAACACTGAAGTAACAAATTTCTAAAAATAGCCCATAACAAGAAAGTTGAATTTTGATAGGTGATCCAAATAACAAGAGCTGTTGGAGAACAGCGCTTCGACTATTCATTTTTTTAGAGAATAATAAATTATATAGCTAGTATATACCATCAGAAAACAAGGCTAAAACAATGTGGGGATGGGGTTGGGGCACGAGGCTTGCGTTGGGGGGGGGGGGGGGGGGGGGGGGGGGGGACAACATGCAACATAGCTATATGTGTAAAAAAAAGTTTCGAGTGGGGGGGGGGGGGGGGGGGGGGGGGGTGAGTGGGGAGGGCAACATAGCTATATGTGTAAGAATTTACCAAAACAACACAAAAATATGCAAAAACAAAATCCGAGTTTCGAGTGGGGGTGGGGGGAGGGGAGACGCGGATGGGGTGGGGAGAGGCGGGGATCAGGGGAGAGAGGGGGCAACATATAAGTGTAAGAAGCTGTGTGTAAGAAATGACCAAAACAACGCAGGACATAGCTATGTGTAAGAATTGACCAAAACAACACAGAAATATGTAAAAATAAATATATAAAAAAATCCAGTTTTGAGTGGGGGTGGGAGAGAGGCGGGGGTGTGAGGGCAACATATATATGTGTAAGAAGCTATGTAAGAATTGACCAAAACAACACAGAAATATGTATGGGGGGCGGCGGCGCAACATAGCTATGTGAGAGAATTGACACAGAAATAATAAAAAAAATCGAGTTTTGAGGGGGGTGGGGGAGAAGCTGGGGATGGTGTGAGGTATGGGGCAAGATATATGTGTAAGAAGCTATATAAGAATTGACCAAAAC
>JAWPHD010020241.1:0-32585 GCA_037043455.1 Cyrtodaria siliqua | reverse complement strand
CCGCAAAACCCAGGTCCTTACCTCAAAGGTCAAGGTCACACTTGAAGTTCATAGGTCAAAAACAGGTACGCAATTTCGTGTCCGGACCGTAACGTCACAACCCCGGCAGGGATTTTTAAATAACTTGGCACAAGTGATCACCATAACAAGACGATGTGTCCCCCGCAAAACCCAGGTCCTTACCTCAAAGGTCAAGGTCACACTTGAAGTTCATAGGTCAAAAACAGGTACACAATTTCGTGTCCGGACCGTAACGTCACAACCCCTGCAGGGATTTTTAAATAACTTGGCACAAGTGATCACCATAACAAGACGATGTGTCCCCCGCAAAACCCAGATCCGTACCTCAAAGGTCAAGGTTACACTTGAACGTCTCACACCACAATTAATTTTCCATAGGGTCCCATTGTAATGTTTTTGTTCGTGGCATAGAGATAAAAAAGATTTTGCAACATGTATTTATGCTTAAATTCTTCATTGATCCAATATCTGCATGCTATTAACTTTTAACGAATATTTACCAGATTGAACTTTTTTTAATTTCATGTTTGCCTGACACCTATCAAAATTTAGACAAAAATACAACCCCGTGGAGATTAGACCCATGATGTGTAAAATGAGGCAGAATTAGCTAGAAATCTTATATCAACATGCATTTTTCTGGGATCTCTTCCTAAAATGCTGTAGATTTAGAACCTGGTAAAGATAAATCAATGTATCCTGTAAAATGGAGAAAAGCGAACTTGTTTTTTTTATCTACCTCCTTCATCTGTAGGGCAGGAGTATTCAAGGGAGATAATAGTGGTGTGAGTCCTTAAGGTCATTTTTTTTCCTAATGATCACCTCAATAATAATTGAACATGTATACAAATCAATTACACGCTGAAAAGTGCTAAAAGTTTGATTCCATGTTTATTGCTTTTCAAATTATTCAAGTTTTAGTGACCTAGGGTATTGGTCGAAATTCAGGCCGAGCACCTTTAATATTTTGAAAATCTACAGTAGTGATAAGGATTTTGCATTTTCCTGGTCATTTGTGCTCAGCTATGTCTGAAACTTTCAAATATACATGAAAAGGCATCTCTACATCTGAATATAGCATAAAAATGATCTTTAAGAAATGATTATTGAGAAAAATGCTGAAAATAATAAACTCAAACTAAGGGTTACCCGTCAAAATTGTGATTTTCCAGGAAAAGTAACAGTCTCTCGCTTTAATTTTGACATTTTTTCAAAGTAGTCTGTCTTCATTGATATGTGTGTTTGTTTTACAAGCCAATAGCTGTAAAATAAAGCTAAAATTATGCTTATACCTGTATAGGTTTTGAAAATATAGTTAATTTTTAGTTAAACATGGTATCAAGTAAAATTTCTGCTAATTCCTGCAATATGAAGATAACTTGAAGTAACTATACATACACAGACGGGATTTCTGAATAACCGTGTTAACTGTGTCCTAACATGTCTGAAACGTTCACAGATACACAAACCATGCTTAGAGGTGAAAGATGTAAGGTACCCGTTCTGCAGCTCTAAAGCGCAAGGGCTTAGAGAAGAATGATGGAAATTCCCATTCTGAAGCTCTAAATTGCAAGGCATTAGAGATGAATGATGAAAGATACCTGTTCTGCAGCTCTAACGCGCAATGCCTTAGCATTAAAGGATGAAAGATACTCGTTCTGCAGCTCTCAAGCGCAATACCTTAGAGATGACGGATGAAAATGCCATTCTGCAGCTCTAAAGCGCAATGCCTTAAGAATAACGAATAAAGATACCCATTCTGCAGCTCTTTCTTAACGTCTCACACCACAATTAATTTTCCATAGGGTCCCATTGTAATGTTTTTGTTCGTGGCATAGAGATAAAAAAGATTTTGCAACATGTATTTATGCTTAAATTCTTCATTGATCCAATATCTGCATGCTATTAACTTTTAACGAATATTTACCAGATTGAACTTTTTTTAATTTCATGTTTGCCTGACACCTATCAAAATTTAGACAAAAATACAACCCCGTGGAGATTAGACCCATGATGTGTAAAATGAGGCAGAATTAGCTAGAAATCTTATATCAACATGCATTTTTCTGGGATCTCTTCCTAAAATGCTGTAGATTTAGAACCTGGTAAAGATAAATCAATGTATCCTGTAAAATGGAGAAAAGCGAACTTGTTTTTTTTATCTACCCCCTTCATCTGTAGGGCAGGAGTATTCAAGGGAGATAATAGTGGTGTGAGTCCTGAAGTTTATAGGTCAAAAACCGGTACGTAATTTGTCCGGACCGTATTGTCACAACCCCTGCAGGGATTTTTAAATTACTTGGCACAAGTGATCACCATAACAAGACGATGTGTCGTGCGCAAAACGCAGGTCTTTACCTCAAAGGTCAAGGTCACACTTGCAGTTCATAGGTGAAAAACAGGTATGCAATTTCGTGTCCGGACCGTAATGTCACAACCCCTGCAGGGATTTTAAAATAACTTGGCAAAAGTGATCACCATAACAAGACGATGTGTCTCGCGCAAAACCCAGGTCTTCAAGGTCAAGGTTACACTTGGAGGTCAAAAGTCAAATTGTGTCCGGTCAATAACTCTGGCATTCATGGACGGATTTTAAAATAACTTGGCACAAGTGCTCACCACAACAAGACGATGTGTCGCGCACAAAATCCAGGTATGTGGCCCCAATGTCAAGGTCACATTTAGAGGTCAAAGGTCAAATTGTGTCCGGTCAATAACTGGACGGATTTTCAAATAACTTGGCACAAGTACTCACCACAACCAAATGAGGTGTCGTGCACAAATCCAGGTCCACGGCCCCAACGTCAAGGTCATACCTAGAGGTCAAAGGACACTTCGGGGGCATTTATCACTTACAGTGATATTTTTTGTTAGGCACTATATTTGTCCAATGTCTAAATATGTACGATCTAAAAGTGGTGTGTACTGTTTATTAACAAACACATTTTAATGACAAAACAAATACCTTGATAATGGACCTCTAGCAGCAGACAGTAATCTCAATTTGCATCAACATGCCTATATGTCGCGTGTCAAGTTATGTCACGATGACCTGCCAACAACACTGCACCGTGTTGACACATAATGGGACGTTATTTCGTCCGGTAAGGTATTCGTTTTTACATAATCTACGCGTCTGTTTTAATTGAAAATTCGTAAAATAGTCCGTAAAATACAAAGAAATAGTCCATGTTCGCGGAGTAAAAATGCGAACAGAACTGATATGTTATAGGTCCGTGGCGTTCCTACTGCACCACGCATTGGAAGAAGCAATAGGGACAGGCGAGATTTGTTCATTTATTTAAAGCTGTTCTCTCTAACGGGTGTATCCTGGGGAGTGCAAATTCTGGAGTCTCAGTTTTCCATTCTGTATTTACACTACTTATCACTTGTGGTAAGGGACTCTTCATATTTATCGCAATTGTCTGCAATCAACGTGTGTTCGGCATGTACAGAGAACTGCGCTAACAGGCAATGCTACGTCAGTACCACCATTGACCAACTAAAAGGAAACCACACGCCTGTAAAATTCCATCATAATTTGAAACAATACTATGAATGCGTTGCTTTTTAGTGTTTGTTTTTTAAATACCTGCTATACATCGATACATGGTCATTTAAAAAGCATGGGCAAGCTTGCAAATTTCCTGATATAACATCCTGATAAGTATACTCAGAGTAAAGGACCATAAACTGAGGACCGATAACATTTTTGTTCTTTAAATAGCATAGTATCTAAGATATAACTATATAATACACAGTACACGTTTCGATAAAAAAAAGTATCATGCAAACTGTTTTAAATAACATAACTTACCTGGAAAACAATGGAAACAACAGCTCACGTCTGCTGCTGTCTAAATATAAATGGAGGATTTTTTGTCAAGGGAAGTAACTTTGGCAAAACAATGTTTTCGGTCGTAGCATACTGTGCGCTGTACCATACTTTCATGATGAAAACAAACAAACAAAAACAAGTAAACATTTTAGCTATACTAATTATAAGTACCTTATTGATAGTTGAGTGTTGGTAAATAAAAACCCAAACATAAATAATGAAAAAGGCTGTGTTTATGTGCCAGTAACTACATACCCACGCTTTCTTGGACGGGCCTCATCTACCGACAAAAGGTTGAAAAACACAACTGCGTTCTCATACAACTGTATGTATAATAATGAATTACAGCTATCTATACGCGCCTCCAAGCCCAATGCCATAGACTGGAAATAGGTATTTAAATGTTGCCGTACATATAAAAACGGAACTTTTATTTATTTTCGATTGTTTTTAGTCCGCTGTTTTTAGCTCTACTGGTCAATGATCAGCAAAGCTTTTGCCGTGGTGCCGCGACCGTCGTCCGTCCGTAAACTTTTTTTTGTGGCGACTACTCCTCTGAAACTACTTGGCAGATTTTCATGAAACTTCACAGGAATGTTGCACTTGATGTCTAGTTGATCCTATACTAGCAAAAAATCAGATCAGCCGGAAATTCAAGATGGCCGCCACGGCTAAAAATAGATTTTAAAAATGCGATTTTGTGGCGACTACTTCTGAAAAACCATAAGAGATATTGATTTGGAACCTTTAACAAAATGACTGGCACGACATGTAGTTGATCCTACTCAAAGTTCATTTTGATTGGATGTCAAACATGGCCGCCAACGGCCATCTTTGTTTACATAGAGCTATATAGGAAAAACTTGTGGTGACTACTCCTCTGAAACTGCTTGACAGATGTTCATGAAACTTCACAGGAATGTTGCTCTTGATGTCTAGTTGATCCTAGCAAAAATTCAGGTTGGCCGGAAATTCAAGATGGCCGCCACGGCTAAAAATAGATTTTAAAAATGTGATTTTGTGGCGACTACCTCTGAAAAACCATAAGAGATATTTATTTTGAACCTTTACCAAAATGACTGGTACGACATGTAGTTGGTCCTAACCAAAGTTCAGTTTGATTGGATGTCAAACATGGCCACCAGTGGCCATCTTGTCTTGTGGCGACTACTTTTCTGAAACTACTTGATGGAATTTCATGAAACTTGACAGGAATGTTGCTCTTGATGTCTAGTTGATCATAGCAAAAATCAGATTGGCCAGAAATTCAAGATGGCCACCGCCGCTAAAAATAGATTTTAAAAATACAATACTTCTCAAAAACCATAAGTGATATTGATTTGAAACCTTTACCAAAAGGACTGCCACGACAAGTAGTTGGTCCTAACCAAAGTTCATTTTGATTGGATGTTAAACATGGCCGCCGTTGGCGGCCATCTTTGTTTACATAGAGTTATATAGGAAAAAATTGTGGCGACTACACCTCTGAAACTACTTGACGGATTTTCATGAAACTTCACAGGTATCTAGTTGATCTTAGCAAAGTTTTAGGTCGGCTGGAAATTCATTAGGCCACATAAATTCATTAGGCCACATAAAAAATATGTTTGGTTCAGGTAACCCGACCGACCCTATTTTAAAGGGCCGACCCTAAAACATTTTATGCAAAAATTGAAAAAAAAAAAAAAAACATTGTTGATAATGCAAAAAAATCGAACTCAAGGTATAGTAATTTAAACATATTTAATTTATTATAAGAATTGAATTCATTATTGAGAAAAAACAATAATAAAAATAAATAAAAAAACTACCTAACTTATTATTTTTTTTGCCAGTGTTACCTGAACCACATATATTATTTTGTTTGGCCTTATGGCCACCACGGCTAGTTGGTCCTAACCAAAGTTCATTTTGATTGGATGTCAAACATGGCCGCCAACGGCCATCTTTGTTTACATAGAGTTATATAGGAAAAAATTGTGGCGACTACACCTCTGAAACTACTTGACGGATTTTCATGAAACTTCACAGGTATCTAGTTGATCCTAGCAAAGTTTTAGGTCGGCTGGAAATTCATTAGGCCACATAAATTCATTAGGCCACATAAAAAATATGTTTGGTTCAGGTAACCCGACCGACCCTATTTTAAAGGGCCGACCCTAAAACGTTTTATGCAAAAATTGAAAAAAAACAACAAAACATTGTTGATAATGCAAAAAAATCGAACTCAAGGTATAGTAATTTAAACATATTTAATTTATTATAAGAATTTAATTCATTATTGAGAAAAAACAATAAAAAAAATAAATAAAAAAACTACCTACCCTATTTATTTTTTTTGCCAGTGTTACCTGAACCACATATATTATTTTGTTTGGCCTTATGGCCACCACGGCTAAAAATAGATTTTTAAAAAAACAAATTTGTAGCGACTACTTCTCGAAAACTATAAGTGTTGAAAATTATTTTGATTCGACATTAAACATGGCTGCCACGGCCATCTTTGTTTACATAAGAAAAAAAACATGGCCACCATGGGGCCGGGCTTATTTTTGCTACATTTCTATATCATTGTGGAACAATCTTCAGGTCTGAACACAGGCACCCGGCACAGAGCTAGGATAGAAAACGATGGACTTAGAGAGATTAAAATATTAATTGATTTCTGGACCCAAACAAATGTTTATATATATGTATATATATTATACTGAAAGGTATTGAACTCCTAAAATGGCCAAACACCACCAACAGTTCTATACTACTTGTCATTTATCGGTACGTAAGATAGCCTGGGCAGCATAACCTGCTCATGTCACAAGTAGGAGTATACAATCATATAACCAGTAAAACATAAACTGTCATTCAATCTCTCGTACGTTTTTTTTGTACCAGAGAATCAAATATGCCAACTTGGGCGAATTTCAGTTCAATGACAGGAAAATGGCACGGCTCTTACTAGATATAATATATAGGTCTAACGTGGTGGCATGCGTTAAAAACGACTGAAACATAATGGGATAATTAACTGGAACGGATACCTGAACGGATACCTGAAGCACCGAAACTGAAAGTTGTCGTGAAAGCTGTGAATTTGGATAATTTCACAAGTGAATGTTTTTTTTCATCCACATCCATCCAGTGTGATTCCAGAACGAGGTTTTTGTAAGAAGACATCCGATTGGACGAGGTAGCTACTTCGTCAAATAAGATGTCTTCTTACAAAACACCTCACTCTGAAATCGTCTAGCAGGTAAAGGTAAAATATATGCATACGTTCGGGGGCACGATTTACCCAAATATACCCGAATACACCGGAATTACACAAATACAGTCTATGTTTGCACAAATACACCCTATTTAATTGTTTTTTTCAGCAATTACTTTATTTTTATAGTTAAGTATGTTATAAATTAATATAATCTGTGAAAAAATATATATATTAGCCGCAGATATGAACTTTGCAGCCATTTTTAAAATTCATTGTTATCAAATCGGATACGATTTACCCAAATACAGTCTATGCTTGCACAAATACACCCTATTTAATTGTGTGTTTTTTCAGCAAATACTTTATTTTTATAGTTAAGTATGTTATAAATTAATATAATCTGTGGAAAAAATCCGCAGATATGAACTTTGCAGCCATTTTTTAAAATTCACTGTTATCAAATCGGATACGATTTACCCAGATATAGCCTATGTTTTACCCTTTTTAATTACCCAAATACACGTGTCAAATCCATTGTACAACGACGGGACTAACAATTAACACCAGTATCAGTTAACTCCAAAAAGAAAAAGATCTGATAGAAAGCCAAAACAAACAATAAAAATGATTTTCCAAAACTCCAAGAAATGTTTAAGCTTCGGAATAAATTTATATATCAAAAAAATAACTGTGTGTGTTTTCATTTTCATTTCCAGTTTTATGACCACTAGTTTTTATGATGCCTAAATAAGCATATCAGATAAGGCCTGTGGCGACGATTACCTTGTTTTGAAGGTTACCAGCCGTAAGCCATTAACAGCATTGTGATCAATTAAGATTTACTTTAATTAATGTGCGAAATTTCACAATATGTATTATATTAAACAGTTAATAAAATATACACGCAATATACTGTCCTAAAATAAATTGTAATATATGCCTTAAGATATTCTTCCTCCTTTTTTGGATCTTTAAAAATTAAATTATTTACGTAAAATATGTTTGAGATTCTGAATTATCTATTGTACATAATTGTATTATTAAATAACAAAACAAAACAACAAAACAACAAACTTGATTCATACTTATTTACCTTTGTGCACTGATTATATAATTGCGCAAAGTATTCCTTTAACAGTTACGCCTAATCGATAAATGTAATCCGTTAATTGCTTGCGCGTAATCTGTGTTAATTAGTTTTCAACAGTTTTGATACTAATTATTTAAGTCAATTAAACTTATTGACTTCAAAGTAAAGCGGAAAGTTGACATTGAGTTTTTTGAATACTTTGAGTAAATTGAGAACTTAATGAATTGTATATATACACTACTAAGCGTTTCTCATATATGTTATCTCCTTTTTGAGGTACAAATTATAACATTACCTTGTGATATTGTCTGAAATAGTTAATATTCTACTATGGCTAATTTGTCTAAGCAACGTGCGGCTAGGTTTCCATGCGGTGACTGCAAGTGTAATTGCGTTTCCGATTGTGTTCAATGTGCAAAAGTTGGTATCACAGGACGTGTCAAAGCATTGGTGTTGATGAACTAGCAATTTGGAGTGATCTTTCATTGGATTATATATGTGTTTCGTGCCGTACAATGGATGGAAACGAATTTGATTACTTAATGGGGGTGCACAGAGTGCAGAAGGTAAGAATGTATATGTGTGTAAATGATAAAATGTTCTTATTTTAAATACATAAATAGAGTAAAAAAAACGTATTCTTATATACGGGTGTTGGCCGATTTATTTTAGTTCCGTTCTATATATGAATAAGTAGAGTATGTTAATTACTTGACGACGATCAAGGAGTGATCTTTCATTGGATTATATATGTTAATTGTCTGCTTGACCTAGGGGCCGAAATACTACCATTTTGTGCCAATTCATTACAAATTTCAGTTGCTTTTTTTATTTCCCTGGAAGGATGAAACAAAAGCTGCTTCTAAAACAGCAGGGTCTGTTCTAGTATAGCAATCTCCCGATTTAGAATTCCCATGCGGAAGCTTTTGTTTTGAGCTTTTTTCGCCGCAATATTCAATAACAGTTCTCGTTTTCAAATGGGAGAGTCGGTCCGGTGTCTCGACAACTGTTGTAATTCGTTTTTTATAGCCATCGTCGCCTTTCAATTTCGTATAATACCTATGCATGGTTAAAATATTATCTGGTTTTGGAATTATAGGAATAGGCTATAGGACAGCTTCATTTCTCTTAAAAACTCCCCGGAGTTTATTCAATTCTGAAACAATAAATGACCAATGCATTACATGCGAATTTCCCAGATTCAAGTTTTTTGTTGTGTACAAAACACATTAAAGACAACGTCCGCCATACTTTACAAAACCATGGATGTGCGCAAAAGGATAGAGAACATATTTTTGGAGATGAAGGGTTAGTTTTCAGTGAAAATGATCTTGAATATGCAAAACGCGAGAATGATTTGTCAGTTTATTTTGATAAATATCCAAATTTTAAGATTTACTAGGATCGATATTTGTCAAAAAAAATAAAACTCATGATGTTTATTTGCCACTCCAGAACAATGTAATTTCGAAACTTTGGACGAATAACAACTCAAAATCAATAAATAATAGGATGATACAAGTGACCGATTGGAAACAACACAAACTCCCAGAATTGGTCGAGAAACTTACCACGGTATCAAAAATCAAAATAGTCGACTTACGTCGCTCATTGTATGGTAGTGGTAATTATAAACTTTTCGGACCTTCTACCTCCTTTTTAAAAGATGAAACTATTTGGCATGAAAAATCACCACAGGAAAAAACAGCATTTTCATGAAATTTCTTAATACTTGCCTCAGTGAAAATATGTACACGCGTCAAATATTAATATCAAATGCGAAAAACCAAAACAATATGCCGGCCGCAAACCTGGGCAACGAAGGCGACCAAAAGCTGACCGTGTAACAGAGATTAAACATAGATAGACATATATTCAAGGTCATTTTTGCGGAAAACTACCGAAATATATATACTGTCGTATACTACCTATGCATTGTTGAAATATTTATTTCTATTGTGCTTTATATATTGTCATATTCATGTTGTAATATGTATTCTGTTATCCGTGATATTTGTATTATTAGCATTTTCCATCCTTCCGGTCGCTCGATATAAGGCTGGTGACCGGTGTAAATCACAGGCAACCAGGGCTTTGCTCCATGGGCACTGGGAAACTGCCAGGATGCATGGTTTTTGTTAAAATTTTCGTAAATAATATCAATGTTTGCATGTTTTTAAAGTTTTTTTCCTGTCATATATGTTTCATGTTTTAATGTTTTGTAATGTGTATTCTGTTATCAGTGATATTTGTATTATTAGCATTTTCCATCCTTCCTGTCGCTCGGTATAAGGCTGGTGACCGGTGTAAATCACAGGCAACCAGGGCTTTGGTCCATGGCACTGTGTAACTGCCAGGAAGCATGTTTTTTGTTAAAGTTTTCAATATCAATGTTTCATGTTTCTAAAGTTTTTTCCCCGTCATATATGTTTCATGTTTTAATATTTTGTAATGTGTATTCTGTTATCAGTGATATTTCTATTATAAGCATTTCCATCCTTCCTGTCGCTCGGTATAAGGCTGGTGACCGGTGTAAATCACAGGCAACCAGGGCTTTGCTCCATGGGCACTGGGTAACTGTCAGGAAGCATGGTTTTTGTTAAAATCTTCGTAAATAATATCAATGTTTAAATGTTTTTAAAGTTTTTTCCCTCTCATATTTGTTTCATGTTTTAATGTTTTGTAATGTGTATTCTGTTATCAGTGATATTTGTATTATTGGCATTTTCCATAGTTCATGTCGCTCGGTATAAGGCTGGTGACCGGTGTAAATCACAGGCAACAGGGCTTTGCTCCATGGGCGCTGTGTAACTGTCAGGAAGCATGTTTTTTGTTAAATTTTCAATATCAATGTTTCTAAAGTTTTTTCCCTGTCATATATGTTTCATGTTTTAATGTTTTGTAATGTGTATTCTGTTATCAGTGATATTTGTATTATTAGCATTTTCCATCCTTCCTGTCGCTCGGTATAAGGCTGGTGACCGGTGTAAATCACAGGCAACCAGGGCTTTGCTCCATGGGCACTGGGTAACTGCCAGGAAGCATGTCTTTTTTATAAATTTCCGTAAATAATATCAATGTTTACATGTTTTTAAAGTTTTTTCCCTGTCATATATGTTTCATGTTTAATGTTTTGTAATGTGTATTCTGTTATCAGTGATATTTGTATTGTTAGCATTTTCCATCCTTCCTGTCGCTCGGTATAAGGCTGGTGACCGATGTAAATCGCAGGCAACCACGGCTTTGCTCCATGGGCACTGGATAACTGCCAGGAAGCATGTCTTTTTTTTTAAATTTCCGTAAATAATATCAATGTTTAACATGTTTTAAAGTTTTTTCCCTGTCATATATGTTTCATGTTTTAATGTTTTGTAATGTGTATTCTGTTATCAGTGATATTTGTATTGTTAGCATTTTCCATCCTTCCTGTCGCTCGGTATAAGGCTGGTGACCGGTGTAAATCACAGGCAACCAGGGCTTGGCTCCATGGGCACTGGGTAACTGTCAGGAAGCATGTTTTTTGTTAAAATCTTCGTAAATAATATCAATGTTTAAATGTTTTTAAAGTTTTTTCCCTCTCATATTTGTTTCATGTTTTAATGTTTTGTAATGTGTATTCTGTTATCAGTGATATTTGTATTATTGGCATTTTCCATAGTTCCTGTCGCTCGGTATAAGGCTGGTGACCGGTGTAAATCACAGGCAACCAGGGCTTTGCTCCATGGGCGCTGTGTAACTGTCAGGAAGCATGGTTTTTGTTAAAATTTTCAATATCAATGTTTCTAAAGTTTTTTCCCTGTCATATATGTTTCATGTTTTAATGTTTTGTAATGTGTATTCTGTTATCAGTGATATTTGTATTATTAGCATTTTCCATCCTTCCTGTCGCTCGGTATAAGGCTGGTGACCGGTGTAAATCACAGGCAACCAGGGCTTTGCTCCATGGGCACTGGGTAACTGCCAGGAAGCATGTCTTTTTTTATAAATTTCCGTAAATAATATCAATGTTTACATGTTTTTAAAGTTTTTACCCTGTCATATACTGTATGTTTCATGATTTAATGTTTTGTAATGTGTATTCTGTTATCAGTGATATTTGTATTGTTAGCATTTTCCATCCTTCCTGTCGCTCGGTATAAAGCTGGTGACCGGTGTAAATCACAGGCAACCAGGGCGTTGCTCCATGGGCACTGGGTAACTGCCAGGAAGCATGTATTTTGGTAAAATTTTCGTAAATAATATCAATGTTTACATGTTTTTAAAGTTTTTTCCCCGTCATATATGTTTCATGTTTTAATGTTTTGTAATGTGTATTCTGTTATCAGTGATATTTGTATTGTTAGCATTTTCCATCCTTCCTGTCGCTCGGTATAAGGCTGGTGACCGATGTAAATCGCAGGCAACCAGGGCTTTGCTCCATGGGCACTGGATAACTGCCAGGAAGCATGTCTTTTTTTTTAATTTCCGTAAATAATATCAATGTTGAACATGTTTTTAAAGTTTTTTCCCTGTCATATATGTTTCATGTTTTAATGTTTTGTAATGTGTATTCTGTTATCAGTGATATTTGTATTGTTAGCATTTTCCATCCTTCCTGTCGCTCGGTATAAGGCTGGTGACCGGTGTAAATCACAGGCAACCAGGGCTTTGCTCCATGGGCACTGGGTAACTGCCAGGAAGCATGTTTTTTGTTAAAATTTTCGTAAATAATATCAATGTTTAACATGTTTTTAAAGTTTTTTCCCTGTCATATATGTTTCATGTTTTAATGTTTTGTAATGTGTCTTCTGTTATCAGTGATATTTGTATTATTAGCATTTTCCATCCTTCCTGTCGCTCGGTATAAGGCTGGTGACCGGTGTAAATCACAGGCAACCATGGCTTTGCTCCATGGGCATTGTGTAACTGCCAGGAAGCATTGTTTTTGTTAAAATTTTCAATATCAATGTTTCATGTTTTTAAAGTTTTTTCCCTGTCATATATGTTTAATGTTTTAATGTTTTGTAATGTGTATTCTGTTATCAGTGATATTTGTATTATTAGCATTTTCCATCCTTCCTGTCGCTCGATATAAGGCTGGTGACCGGTGTAAATCACAAGCAACCAGGGCTTTGCTCCATGGGCACTGGGTAACTGCCAGGAAGCATGGTTTTTGTTAAAATTTTCAATATCAATGTTTCATGTTTTTAAAGTTTTTTCCCTGTCATATATGTTTCATGTTTTAATGTTTTGTAATGTGTATTCTGTTATCAGTGACATTTGTATTATTAGCATTTTCCATCCTTCCTGTCGCTCGATATAAGGCTGGTGACCGGTGTAAATCACAAGCAACCAGGGCTTTGCTCCATGGGCACTGGGTAACTGCCAGGAAGCATGGTTTTTGTTAATATTTTCGTAAATAATATCAATGTTTACATGTTTTTTAAGTTTTTTCCCTGTCATATATGTTTCATGTTTTAATGTTTTGTAATGTGTATTCTGTTATCAGTGATATTTGTATTATTAGCATTTTCCATCCTTCCTGTCGCTCGGTATAAGGCTGGTGACCGGTGTAAGTCACAGGCAACCAAGGCTTTGCTCCATGGGCACTGGGTAACTGTCAGGAAGCATGTTTTTTGTTAAAATTTCCGTAAATAATATCAATGTTTACATGTTTTTAAAGTTTTTACCCTGTCATATACTGTATGTTTCATGTTTTAATGTTTTGTAATGTGTATTCTGTTATCAGTGATATTTGTATTATTAGCATTTTCCATCCTTCCTGTCGCTCGGTATAAGGCTGGTGACCGGTGTAAATCACAGGCAACCAGGGCTTTGCTCCATGGGCACTGGGTAACTGCCAGGAAGCATGGATTTTGGTAAAATTTTCGTAAATAATATCAATGTTTACATGTTTTTAAAGTTTTTTCCCCGTCATATATGTTTCATGTTTTAATGTTTTGTAATGTGTATTCTGTTATCAGTGACATTTGTATTGTTAGCATTTTCCATCCTTCCTGTCGCTCGGTATAAGGCTGGTGACCGGTGTAAATCACAGGCAACCAGGGCTTTGCTCCATGGGCACTGGGTAACTGCCAGGAAGCATGGTTTTTGTTAAAATTTTCGTAAATAAAATCAATGTTTACATGTTTTTTAAGTTTTTTCCCTGTCATATATGTTTCATGTTTTAATGTTTTGTAATGTGTATTCTGTTAACAGTGATATTTGTATTATTAGCATTTTCCATCCTTCCTGTCGCTCGGTATAAGGCTGGTGACCGGTGTAAATCACATGCAACAAGGGCTTTGCTCCATGGGCACTGGGTAACTGCCAGGAAGCATGTTTTTTGTTAAAATTTTCGTAAATAATATCAATGTTTACATGCTTTTAAAGTTTTTTCCCCGTCATATGTTTCATGTTTTAATGTTTTGTAATGTGTATTCTGTTATCAGTGATATTTGTATTGTTAGCATTTTCCATCCTTCCTGTCGCTCGGTATAAGGCTGGTGACCGGTGTAAATCACAGGCAAACAGGGCTTTGCTCCATGGGCACTGGGTAACTGCCAGGATGCATGGTTTTTGTTAAAATTTTCGTAAATAAAATCAATGTTTACATGTTTTTAAAGTTTTTTCCCTGTCATAGCATGTTTCATGATTTAATGTTTTGTAATGTGTATTCTGTTATCAGTGACATTTGTATTATTAGCATTTTCCATCCTTCCTGTCGCTCGGTATAAGGCTGGTGACCGGTGTAAATCACAGGCAACCAGGGCTTTGCTCCATGGGCACTGTGTAACTGCCAGGAAGCATGGTTTTTGTTAAAATTTTCAATATCAATGTTTCATGTTTTTAAAGTTTTTTCCCTGTCATATATATTTCATGTTTTAATGTTTTATAATATGTATTCTGTTATCAGTGATATTTGTATTATTAGCATTTTCAATCCTTCCTGTCGCTCGGTATAAGGCTGGTGACCGGTGTAAATCACAGGCAACCAGGGCTTTGCTCCATGGGCACTGGGTAACTGCCAGGAAGCATGTTTTTTGTTAAAATTTCTGTAAATAATATCAATGTTTACATGTTTTTAATGTTTTTTCCCTGTCATATATGTTTCATGTTTAAATGTTTTGTAATGTGTATTCTGTTATCAGTGATATTTGTATTATTAGCATTTTCCATCCTTCCTGTCGCTCGGTATAAGGCTGGTGACCGGTGTAAATCACAGGGAACCAGGGCTTTGCTCCATGGGCACTGGGTAACTGCCAGGAAGCATGTTTTTTGTTAAAATTTCTGTAAATAATATCAATGTTTACATGTTTTTAATGTTTTTTCCCTGTCATATATGTTTCATGTTTAAATGTTTTGTAATGTGTATTCTGTTATCAGTGATATTTGTATTATTAGCATTTTCCATCCTTCCTGTCGCTCGGTATAAGGCTGGTGACCGGTGTAAATCACAGGCAACCAGGGCTTTGCTCCATGGGCACTGGGTAACTGCCAGGAAGCATGTTTTTTGTTAAAATTTTCGTAAATAATATCAATGTTTACATGTTTTTAACGTTTTTTACCTGTCATATATGTTTCATGTTTTAATGTTTTGTAATGTGTATTCTGTTATCAGTGATAATTGTATTATTAGCATTTTCCATCCTTCCTGTCGCTCGGTATAAGGCTGGTGACCGGTGTAAATCACAGGCAACCAGGGCTTTGCTCCATGGGCACTGGGTAAATGCCAGGAAGCATTGTTTTTTGTTAAAATTTCCGTAAATAATATCAATGTTTACATGTTTTTAAAGTTTTTTCCCTGTCATAGCATGTTTCATGATTTAATGTTTTGTAATGTGTTTTCTGTTATCAGTGACATTTGTATTATTAGCATTTTCCATCCTTCCTGTCGCTCGGTATAAGGCTGGTGACCGGTGTAAATCACAGGCAACCAGGGCTTTGCTCCATGGGCACTGTGTAACTGCCAGGAACCATGGTTTTTGTTAAAATTTTCAATATCAATGTTTCATGTTTTTAAAGTTTTTTCCCTGTCATATATGTTTCATGTTTTAATGTTTTATAATATGTATTCTGTTATCAGTGATATTTGTATTATTAGCATTTTCCATCCTTCCTGTCGCTCGGTATAATGCTGGTGACCGGTGTAAATCACAGGCAACCAGGGCTTTGCTCCATGGGCACTGGGTAACTGCCAGGAAGCATGTTTTTTGTTAAAATTTCTGTAAATAATATCAATGTTTACATGTTTTTAATGTTTTTTCCCTGTCATATATGTTTCATGTTTAAATGTTTTGTAATGTGTATTCTGTTATCAGTGATATTTGTATTATTAGCATTTTCCATCCTTCCTGTCGCTCGGTAAAAGGCTGGTGACCGGTGTAAATCACAGGCAACCAATGCTTTGCTCCATGGGCACTGTGTAACTGCCAGGAAGCATGGTTTTTGTTAAAGTTTTCAATATCAATGTTTCATGTTTCTAAAGTTTTTCCCCCGTCATATATATTTCATGTTTTAATGTTTTGTAATGTGTATTCTGTTATCAGTGATATTTGTATTATTAGCATTTCCATCCTTCCTGTCGCTCGGTATAAGGCTGGTGACCGGTGTAAATCACAGGCAACCAGGGCTTTGCTCCATGGGCACTGGGTAACTGTCAGGAAGCATGTTTTTTGTTAAAATCTTCGTAAATAATATCAATGTTTAAATGTTTTTAAAGTTTTTACCCTCTCATATTTGTTTCATGTTTTAATGTTTTGTAATGTGTATTCTGTTATCAGTGATATTTGTATTATTGGCATTTTCCATAGTTCCTGTCGCTCGGTATAAGGCTGGTGACCGGTGTAAATCACAAGCAACCAGGGCTTTGCTCCATGGGCACTGGGTAACTGCCAGGAAGCATGGTTTTTGTTAATATTTTCGTAAATAATATCAATGTTTACATGTTTTTAAAGTTTTTTCCCTGTCATATATGTTTCATGTTTTAATGTTTTGTAATGTGTATTCTGTTATCAGTGATATTTGTATTATAAGCATTTTCCATCCTTCCTGTCGCTCGGTATAAGGCTGGTGACCGGTGTAAATCACAGGCAACCAGGGCTTTGCTCCATGGGCACTGGGTAACTGTCAGGAAGCATGTTTTTTGTTAAAATTTCCGTAAATAATATCAATGTTTACATGTTTTTAAAGTTTTTACCCTGTCATATACTGTATGTTTCATGTTTTAATGTTTTGTAATGTGTATTCTGTTATCAGTGATATTTGTATTATTAGCATTTTCCATCCTTCCTGTCGCTCGGTATAAGGCTGGTGACCGGTGTAAATCACAGGCAACCAGGGCTTTGCTCCATGGGCACTGGGTAACTGCCAGGAAGCATGGATTTTGGTAAAATTTTCGTAAATAATATCAATGTTTACATGTTTTTAAAGTTTTTTCCCCGTCATATATGTTTCATGTTTTAATGTTTTGTAATGTGTATTCTGTTATCAGTGATATTTGTATTGTTAGCATTTTCCATCCTTCCTGTCGCTCGGTATAAGGCTGGTGACCGGTGTAAATCACAGGCAACCAGGGCTTTGCTCCATGGGCACTGGGTAACTGCCAGGAAGCATGTATTTTGGTAAAATTTTCGTAAATAATATCAATGTTTACATGTTTTTAAAGTTTTTTCCCCGTCATATATGTTTCATGTTTTAATGTTTTGTAATGTGTATTCTGTTATCAGTGATATTTGTATTGTTAGCATTTTCCATCCTTCCTGTCGCTCGGTATAAGGCTGGTGACCGATGTAAATCGCAGGCAACCAGGGCTTTGCTCCATGGGTACTGGATAACTGCCAGGAAGCATGTCTTTTTTTTTTAATTTCCGTAAATAATATCAATGTTGTACATGTTTTTAAAGTTTTTTCCCTGTCATATATGTTTCATGTTTTAATGTTTTGTAATGTGTATTCTGTTATCAGTGATATTTGTATTGTTGGCATTTTCCGTCCTTCCTGTCGCTCGGTATAAGGCTGGTGACCGGTGTAAATCACAGGCAACCAGGGCTTTGCTCCATGGGCACTGGGTAACTGCCAGGAAGCATTTTTTTTGTTAAAATTTTCGTAAATAATATCAATGTTTAACATGTTTTTAAAGTTTTTTCCCTGTCATATATGTTTCATGTTTTAATGTTTTGTAATGTGTATTCTGTTATCAGTGATATTTGTATTATTAGCATTTTCCATCCTTCCTGTCGCTCGGTATAAGGCTGGTGACCGGTGTAAATCACAGGCAACCAGGGCTTTGCTCCATGGGCACTGTGTAACTGCCAGGAAGCATTGTTTTTGTTAAAATTTTCAATATCAATGTTTCATGTTTTTAAAGTTTTTTCCCTGTCATATATGTTTAATGTTTTAATGTTTTGTAATGTGTATTCTGTTATCAGTGATATTTGTATTATTAGCATTTTCCATCCTTCCTGTCGCTCGATATAAGGCTGGTGACCGGTGTAAATCACAAGCAACCAGGGCTTTGCTCCATGGGCACTGGGTAACTGCCAGGAAGCATGGTTTTTGTTAATATTTTCGTAAATAATATCAATGTTTACATGTTTTTAAAGTTTTTTCCCTGTCATATATGTTTCATGTTTTAATGTTTTGTAATGTGTATTCTGTTATCAGTGATATTTGTATTATTAGCATTTTCCATCCTTCCTGTCGCTCGGTATAAGGCTGGTGACCGGTGTAAATCACAGGCAACCAAGGCTTTGCTCCATGGGCACTGGGTAACTGTCAGGAAGCATGTTTTTTGTTAAAATTTCCGTAAATAATATCAATGTTTACATGTTTTTAAAGTTTTTACTCTGTCATATACTGTATGTTTCATGTTTTAATGTTTTGTAATGTGTATTCTGTTATCAGTGATATTTGTATTATTAGCATTTTCCATCCTTCCTGTCGCTCGGTATAAGGCTGGTGACCGGTGTAAATCACAGGCAACCAGGGCTTTGCTCCATGGGCACTGGGTAACTGCCAGGAAGCATGGATTTTGGTAAAATTTTCGTAAATAATATCAATGTTTACATGTTTTTAAAGTTTTTTCCCCGTCATATATGTTTCATGTTTTAATGTTTTGTAATGTGTATTCTGTTATCAGTGATATTTGTATTGTTAGCATTTTCCATCCTTCCTGTCGCTCGGTATAAGGCTGGTGACCGGTGTAAATCACAGGCAACCAGGGCTTTGCTCCATGGGCACTGGGTAACTGCCAGGAAGCATGGTTTTTGTTAAAATTTTCGTAAATAAAATCAATGTTTACATGTTTTTTAAGTTTTTTCCCTGTCATATATGTTTCATGTTTTAATGTTTTGTAATGTGTATTCTGTTAACAGTGATATTTGTATTATTAGCATTTTCCATCCTTCCTGTCGCTCGGTATAAGGCTGGTGACCGGTGTAAATCACATGCAACAAGGGCTTTGCTCCATGGGCACTGGGTAACTGCCAGGAAGCATTTTTTTTGTTAAAATTTTCGTAAATAATATCAATGTTTACATGTTTTTAAAGTTTTTTCCCCGTCATATGTTTCATGTTTTAATGTATTGTAATGTGTATTCTGTTATCAGTGATATTTGTATTATTAGCATTTTCCATCCTTCCTGTCGCTCTGTATATGCTGGTGACCGGTGTAAATCACAGGCAACCAGGGCTTTGTTCCATGGGCACTGTTTAACTGCCAGGAAGCATGGTTTTTGTTAAAATTTTCAATATCAATGTTTCATGTTTTTAACGTTTTTTCCCTGTCATATATGTTTCATGTTTTAATGTATTATAATGTGTATTCTGTTATCAGTGATATTTGTATTATTAGCATTTTCCATCCTTCCTGTCGCTCGGTATAAGGCTGGTGACCGGTGTAAATCACAGGCAACCACGGCTTTTCTCCATGGGCACTGGGTAACTGCCAGGAAGCATGGTATTTGTTAAAATGTTCGTAAATAATATCAATGTTTATATGTTTTTAAAGTTTTTTCCCAGTCATATATGTTTCATGTTTTAATGTTTTGTAATGTGTATTCTGTTATCAGTGATATTTGTATTATTAGCATTTTCCATCCTTCCTGTCGCTCAGTATAAGGCTGGTGACCGGTGTAAATCACAGGCAACCAAGGCTTTGCTCCATGGGCACTGGGTAACTGCCAGGAAGCATGTTTTTTGTTAAAATTTCCGTAAATAATATCAATGTTTACATGTTTTTAAAGTTTTTACACTGTCATATACTATATGTTTCATGTTTTAATATTTTGTAAGGTGTATTCTGTTATCAGTGATATTTGTATTATTAGCATTTTCCATCTTTCCTGTCGCTCGGTATAAGGCTGGTGACCGGTGTAAATCACAGGCAACCAGGGCTTTGCTCCATGGGCACTGGGTAACTGCCAGGAAGCGTGGTTTTTGTTAAAATTTTCGTAAATAATATCAATGTTTCATGTTTTTAAAGTTTTTTCCCCGTCATATATGTTTCATGTTTTAATGTTTTTTAATGTGTATTCTGTTATCAGTGATATTTGTATTATAAGCATTTTCCATCCTTCCTGTCGCTCGGTATAAGGCTGGTGAGCGGTGTAAATCACAGGCAACCAGGGTTTAGCTCCATGTGCACTGGGTATCTGCCAGGAAGCATGTTTTTTGTTCAATTTTTCGTAAAAAATATCAATGTTAACCTGTTTTTAAAGTTTTTACCCTGTCATATATGTTTCATGTTTTAATGTTTTGTAATGTGTATTCTGTTATCAGTGATATTTGTATTGTTAGCATTTTCCATCCTTCCTGTCGCTCGGTATAAGGCTGGTGACCGATGTAAATCACAGGCAACCAGGGCTTAGCTCCATGGGCACTGGGTAACTGCCAGGAACCATGTTTTTTGTTAAAATTTCCGTAAATAATATCAATGTTTACATGTTTTTAAAGTTTTTCCCTGTCATATATGTTTCAGGTTTAAATGGTTTGTAATGTGTATTCTGTTATCAGTGATATTTGTAATTGTTAGCATTTTCCATCCTTCCTGTCGCTCGGTATAAGGCTGGTGACCGGTGTAAATCACAGGCAACCAGGGCTTTGCTCCATAGGCACTGTGTGAGTGCCAGGAAGCATGGTTTTTGTTAAAATTTTCAATATCAATGTTTCATGTTTTTAAAGTTTTTTCCCTGTCATATATGTTTCATGTTTTAATGTTTTGTAATGTGTATTCTGTTATCAGTGACATTTGTATTATTAGCATTTTCCATCCTTCCTGTCGCTCGGTATAAGGCTGGTGACCGGTGTAAATCACAGGCAACCAGGGCTTTGCTCTATCGGCACTGGGTAACTGCCAGGAAGCATGTTTTTTGTTAAAATTTCCGTAAATAATATCAATGTTTACATGTTTTTAAAGTTTTTACCCTGTCATATACTGTATGTTTCATGATTTAATGTTTTGTAATGTGTATTCTGTTATCAGTGATATTTGTATTATTAGTATTTTCCATCCTTCCTGTCGCTCGGTATAAGGCTGGTGACCGGTGTAAATCACAGGCAACCAGGGCTTTGCTCCATGGGCACTGGGTAACTGCCAGGAAGCATGTTTTTTGTTAAAATTTCCGTAAATAATATCAATGTTTACATGTTTTTAAAGTTTTTACCCTGTCATATACTGTATGTTTCATGATTTAATGTTTTGTAATGTGTATTCTGTTATCAGTGATATTTATATTATTAGTATTTTCGATCCTTCCTGTCGCTCGGTATAAGGCTGGTGACCGGTGTAAATCACAGGCAACCAGGGCTTTGCTCCATGGGCACTGGGTAACTGCCAGGAAGCATGTTTTTTGTTAAAATTTCTGTAAATAATATCAATGTTTACATGTTTTTAAAGTTTTTTCCCTGTCATATCTGTTTCATGTTTTAATGTTTTGTAATGTGTATTCTGTTATCAGTGATATTTGTATTATTAGCATTTTCCATCCTTCCTGTCGCTCGGTATAAGGCTGGTGACCGGTGTAAATCACAGGCAACCAGGGCTTTGCTCCATGGGCACTGGGTAACTGCCAGGAAGCATGGATTTTGATAAAAATTTCGTAAATAATATCAATGTTTACATGTTTTTAAAGTTTTTTCCCTGTCATATATGTTTCATGTTTAAATGTTTTGTAATGTGTATTCTGTTATCAGTGATATTTGTATTATTAGCATTTTCCATCCTTCCTGTCGCTCGGTATAAGGCTGGTGACCGGTGTAAATCACAGGCAACCAGGGCGTTGCTCCATGGGCAATGGGTAACTGCCAGGAACCATGTTTTTTGTTAAAATTTCTGTAAATAATATCAATGTTTACATGTTTTTAATGTTTTTTCCCTGTCATATATGTTTCATGTTTAAATGTTTTGTAATGTGTATTCTGTTATTAGTGATATTTGTATTATTAGCATTTTTCATCCTTCCTGTCGCTCGGTAAAGGCTGGTGACCGGTGTAAATCACAGGCAACCTGGGCTTTGCTCCATGGGCACTGGGTAACTGCCAGGAAGCATGTTTTTTGTTAAAATTTTCGTAAATAATATCAATGTTTACAAGTTTTTAAAGTTTTTTCCCTGTCATATATGTTTCATGTTTTAATGTTTTGTAATGTGTATTCTGTTATCAGTGATATTTGTATTATTAGTATTTTCCATCCTTCCTGTCGCTCGGTATAAGGCTGGTGACCGGTGTAAATCACAGGCAACCAGGGCTTTGCTCCATGGGCACTGGGTAACTGCCAGGAAGCATGTTTTTTGTTAAAATTTCCGTAAATAATATCAATGTTTACATGTTTTTAAAAATTTTACCCTGTCATATACTGTATGTTTCATGATTTAATGTTTTGTAATGTGTATTCTGTTATCAGTGATATTTGTATTGTTAGCATTTTCCATCCTTCCTGTCGCTCGGTATAAGGCTAGTGACCGGTGTACATAACAGGCAAGCAGGGTTTTCTCCATGGGCACTGGGTAACTGCCAGGAAGCATGGTTTTTGTTAAAATGTTCGTAAATAATATCAATGTTTACATGTTTTTAAAGTTTTTTCCCTGTCATATATGTTTCATGTTTTAATGTTTTGTAATGTGTATTCTGTTATCAGTGATATTTGTATTGTTAGCATTTTCCATCCTTCCTGTCGCTCGGTATAAGGCTGGTGACCGGTGTAAATCACAGGCAACCAGGGCTTTGCTCCATGGGCACTGGGTAACTGCTAGGAAGCATGGTTTTTGTTAAAATTTTCGTAAATAATATCAATGTTGACATGTTTTTAAAGCTTTTTCCCTGTCATATATGTTTCATGTTTTAATGTATTGTAATGTGTATTCTGTTATCAGTGATATTTGTATTATTAGCATTTTCCATACTTCCTGTCGCTCTGTATAATGCTGGTGACCGGTGTAAATCGCAGGCAACCAGGGCTTTGTTCCATGGGCACTGTTTAACTGCCAGGAAGCATGGTTTTTGTTAAAATTTTCAATATCAATGTTTCATGTTTTTAAAGTTTTTTCCCTGTCATATATGTTTCATGTTTTAATGTATTATAATGTGTATTCTGTTATCAGTGATATTTGTATTATTAGCATTTTCCATCCTTCCTGTCGCTCGGTATAAGGCTGGTGACCGGTGTAAATCACAGGCAACCAGGGCTTTGCTCCATGGGCACTGGGTAACTGCCAGGAAGCATGGTTTTTGTTAAAATTTCGTAAATAATATCAATGTTTACATGTTTTTAAAGTTTTTTCCCTGTCATATATGTTTTAATGTTTTTTAAGGTGTATTCTGTTATCAGTGATATTTGTATTATTAGCATTTTCCATCTTTCCTGTCGCTCGGTATAAGGCTGGTGACCGGTGTAAATCACAGGCAACCAGGGCTTTGCTCCATGGGCACTGGGTAACTGCCAGGAAGCATGGTATTTGTTAAAATGTTCGTAAATAATATCAATGTTTACATGTTTTTAAAGTTTTTTCCCAGTCATATATGTTTCATGTTTTAATGTTTTGTAATGTGTATTCTGTTATCAGTGATATTTGTATTATTAGCATTTTCCATCCTTCCTGTCGCTCAGTATAAGGCTGGTGACCGGTGTAAATCACAGGCAACCAAGGCTTTGCTCCATGGGCACTGGGTAACTGCCAGGAAGCATGTTTTTTGTTAAAATTTCCGTAAATAATATCAATGTTTACATGTTTTTAAAGTTTTTACACTGTCATATACTGTATGTTTCATGTTTTAATATTTTGTAAGGTGTATTCTGTTATCATTGATATTTGTATTATTAGCATTTTCCATCCTTCCTGTCGCTCGGTATAAGGCTGGTGACCGGTGTAAATCACAGGCAACCAGGGCTTTCCTCCATGGGCACTGGGTAACTGCCAGGAAGCATGGTTTTTGTTAAAATTTCGTAAATAAAATCAATATGTTTACATGTTTTTAAAGTTTTTTCCCTGTCATATATGTTTTAATGTTTTTTAAGGTGTATTCTGTTATCAGTGATATTTGTATTATTAGCATTTTCCATCTTTCCTGTCGCTCGGTATAAGGCTGGTGACCGGTGTAAATCACAGGCAACCAGGGCTTTGCTCCATGGGCACTGGGTAACTGCCAGGAAGCGTTGTTTTTGTTAAAATTTTCGTAAATAATATCAATGTTTCATGTTTTTAAAGTTTTTTCCCCGTCATATATGTTTCATGTTTTAATGTTTTTTAATGTGTATTCTGTTATCAGTGATATTTGTATTATTAGCATTTTCCATCCTTCCTGTCGCTCGGTATAAGGCTGGTGAGCGGTGTAAATCACAGGCAACCAGGGTTTAGCTCCATGTGCACTGGGTATCTGCCAGGAAGCATGTTTTTTGTTCTATTTTTCGTAAAAAATATCAATGTTAACCTGTTTTTAAAGTTTTTACCCTGTCATATATGTTTCATGTTTTAATGTTTTGTAATGTGTATTCTGTTATCAGTGATATTTGTATTGTTAGCATTTTCCATCCTTCCTGTCACTCGGTATAAGGCTGGTGACCGGTGTAAATCACAGGCAACCAGGGCTTAGCTCCATGGGCACTGGGTAACTGCCAGGAACCATGTTTTTTGTTAAAATTTCCGTAAATAATATCAATGTTTACATGTTTTTAAAGTTTTTCCCTGTCATATATGTTTCAGGTTTATATGTTTTGTAATGTGTATTCTGTTATCAGTGATATTTGTATTGTTAGCATTTTCCATCCTTCCTGTCGCTCGGTATAAGGCTGGTGACCGGTGTAAATCACAGGCAACCAGGGCTTTGATCCATAGGCACTGTGTAACTGCCAGGAAGCATGGTTTTTGTTAAAATTTTCAATATCAATGTTTCATGTTTTTAAAGTTTTTTCCCTGTCATATATGTTTCATGTTTTAATGTTTTGTAATGTGTATTCTGTTATCAGTGACATTTGTATTATTAGCATTTTCCATCCTTCCTGTCGCTCGGTATAAGGCTGGTGACCGGTGTAAATCACAGGCAACCAGGGCTTTGCTCTATCGGCACTGGGTAACTGCCAGGAAGCATGTTTTTTGTTAAAATTTCCGTAAATAATATCAATGTTTACATGTTTTTAAAGTTTTTACCCTGTCATATACTGTATGTTTCATGATTTAATGTTTTGTAATGTGTATTCTGTTATCAGTGATATTTGTATTATTAGTATTTTCCATCCTTCCTGTCGCTCGGTATAAGGCTGGTGACCGGTGTAAATCACAGGCAACCAGGGCTTTGCTCCATGGGCACTGGGTAACTGCCAGGAAGCATGTTTTTTGTTAAAATTTCTGTAAATAATATCAATGTTTACATGTTTTAAAGTTTTTTCCCTGTCATATCTGTTTCATGTTTTAATGTTTTGTAATGTGTATTCTGTTATCAGTGATATTTGTATTATTAGCATTATCCATCCTTCCTGTCGCTCGGTATAAGGCTGGTGACCGGTGTAAATCACAGGCAACCAGGGCTTTGCTCCATGGGCACTGGGTTACTGCCAGGAAGCATGGATTTTGGTAAAATTTTCGTAAATAATATCAATGTTTACATGTTTTTAAAGTTTTTTCCCTGTCATATATGTTTCATGTTTAAATGTTTTGTAATGTGTATTCTGTTATCAGTGATATTTGTATTATTAGCATTTTCCATCCTTCCTGTCGCTCGGTATAAGGCTGGTGACCGGTGTAAATCACAGGCAACCAGGGCTTTGCTCCATGGGCAATGGGTAACTGCCAGGAAGCATGTTTTTTGTTAAAATTTCTGTAAATAATATCAATGTTTACATGTTTTTAATGTTTTTTCCCTGTCATATATGTTTCATGTTTAAATGTTTTGTAATGTGTATTCTGTTATTAGTGATATTTGTATTATTAGCATTTTCCATCCTTCCTGTCGCTCGGTATAAGGCTGGTGACCGGTGTAAATCACAGGCAACCAGGGCTTTGCTCCATGGGCACTGGGTAACTGCCAGGAAGCATGTTTTTTGTTAAAAATTTCGTAAATAATATCAATGTTTACATGTTTTTAAAGTTTTTTCCCTGTCATATATGTTTCATGTTTTAATGTTTTGTAATGTGTATTCTGTTATCAGTGATATTTGTATTATTAGTATTTTCCATCCTTCCTGTCGCTCGGTATAAGGCTGGTGACCGGTGTAAATCACAGGCAACCAGGGCTTTGCTCCATGGGCACTGGGTAACTGCCAGGAAGCATGTTTTTTGTTAAAATTTCAGTAAATAATATCAATATTTACATGTTTTTAAGTTTTTTCCTGTCATATATGTTTCATGTTTTAATGTTTTGTAATGTGTATTCTGTTATCAGTGACATTTGTATTATTAGCATTTTCCATCCTTCCTGTCGCTCGGTATAAGGCTGGTGACCGGTGTAAATCACAGGCAACCAGGGCTTTGCTCTATCGGCACTGGGTAACTGCCAGGAAGCATGTTTTTTGTTAAAATTTCCGTAAATAATATCAATGTTTACATGTTTTTAAAGTTTTTACCCTGTCATATACTGTATGTTTCATGATTTAATGTTTTGTAATGTGTATTCTGTTATCAGTGATATTTGTATTATTAGTATTTTCCATCCTTCCTGTCGCTCGGTATAAGGCTGGTGACCGGTGTAAATCACAGGCAACCAGGGCTTTGCTCCATGGGCACTGGGTAACTGCCAGGAAGCATGTTTTTTGTTAAAATTTCTGTAAATAATATCAATGTTTACATTGTTTTAAAGTTTTTTCCCTGTCATATCTGTTTCATGTTTTAATGTTTTGTAATGTGTATTCTGTTATCAGTGATATTTGTATTATTAGCATTATCCATCCTTCCTGTCGCTCGGTATAAGGCTGGTGACCGGTGTAAATCACAGGCAACCAGGGCTTTGCTCCATGGGCACTGGGTTACTGCCAGGAAGCATGGATTTTGGTAAAATTTTCGTAAATAATATCAATGTTTACATGTTTTTAAAGTTTTTTCCCTGTCATATATGTTTCATGTTTAAATGTTTTGTAATGTGTATTCTGTTATCAGTGATATTTGTATTATTAGCATTTTCCATCCTTCCTGTCGCTCGGTATAAGGCTGGTGACCGGTGTAAATCACAGGCAACCAGGGCTTTGCTCCATGGGCAATGGGTAACTGCCAGGAAGCATGTTTTTTGTTAAAATTTCTGTAAATAATATCAATGTTTACATGTTTTTAATGTTTTTTCCCTGTCATATATGTTTCATGTTTAAATGTTTTGTAATGTGTATTCTGTTATTAGTGATATTTGTATTATTAGCATTTTCCATCCTTCCTGTCGCTCGGTATAAGGCTGGTGACCGGTGTAAATCACAGGCAACCAGGGCTTTGCTCCATGGGCACTGGGTAACTGCCAGGAAGCATGTTTTTTGTTAAAAATTTCGTAAATAATATCAATGTTTACATGTTTTTAAAGTTTTTTCCCTGTCATATATGTTTCATGTTTTAATGTTTTGTAATGTGTATTCTGTTATCAGTGATATTTGTATTATTAGTATTTTCCATCCTTCCTGTCGCTCGGTATAAGGCTGGTGACCGGTGTAAATCACAGGCAACCAGGGCTTTGCTCCATGGGCACTGGGTAACTGCCAGGAAGCATGTTTTTTGTTAAAATTTCAGTAAATAATATCAATATTTACATGTTTTTAAAGTTTTTACCCTGTCATATACTGTATGTTTCATGATTTAATGTTTTGTAATGTGTATTCTGTTATCAGTGATATTTGTATTGTTAGCATTTTCCATCCTTCCTGTCGCTCGGTATAAGGCTGGTGACCGGTGTAAATCACAGGCAACCAGGGCTTTGCTCCATGGGCACTGGGTAACTGCTAGGAAGCATGGTTTTTGTTAAAATTTTCGTAAATAATATCAATGTTGACATGTTTTTAAAGCTTTTTCCCTGTCATATATGTTTCATGTTTTAATGTATTGTAATGTGTATTCTGTTATCAGTGATATTTGTATTGTTAGCATTTTCCATCCTTCCTGTCGCTCGGTATAAGGCTGGTGACCGGTGTAAATCACAGGCAACCAGGGCTTTGATCCATAGGCACTGTGTAACTGCCAGGAAGCATGGTTTTTGTTAAAATTTTCAATATCAATGTTTCATGTTTTTAAAGTTTTTTCCCTGTCATATATGTTTCATGTTTTAATGTTTTGTAATGTGTATTCTGTTATCAGTGACATTTGTATTATTAGCATTTTCCATCCTTCCTGTCGCTCGGTATAAGGCTGGTGACCGGTGTAAATCACAGGCAACCAGGGCTTTGCTCTATCGGCACTGGGTAACTGCCAGGAAGCATGTTTTTTGTTAAAATTTCCGTAAATAATATCAATGTTTACATGTTTTTAAAGTTTTTACCCTGTCATATACTGTATGTTTCATGATTTAATGTTTTGTAATGTGTATTCTGTTATCAGTGATATTTGTATTGTTAGCATTTTCCATCCTTCCTGTCGCTCGGTATAAGGCTAGTGACCGGTGTAAATAACAGGCAAGCAGGGTTTTCTCCATGGGCACTTGGTAACTGCCAGGAAGCATGGTTTTTGTTAAAATGTTCGTAAATAATATCAATGTTTACATGTTTTTAAAGTTTTTTCCTGTCATATATGTTTCATGTTTTAATGTTTTGTAATGTGTATTCTGTTATCAGTGATATTTGTATTGTTAGCATTTTCAATCCTTCCTGTCGCTCGGTATAAGGCTGGTGACCGGTGTAAATCACAGGCAACCAGGGCTTTGCTCCATGGGCACTGGGTAACTGCTAGGAAGCATGGTTTTTGTTAAAATTTTCGTAAATAATATCAATGTTGACATGTTTTTAAAGTTTTTTCCCTGTCATATATGTTTCATGTTTTAATGTATTGTAATGTGTATTCTGTTATCAGTGATATTTGTATTATTAGCATTTTCCATCCTTCCTGTCGGTCTGTATAATGCTGGTGACCGGTGTAAATCACAGGCAACCAGGGCTTTGTTCCATGGGCACAGTTTAACTGCCAGGAAGCATGGTTTTTGTTAAAATTTTCAATATCAATGTTTCATGTTTTTAAAGTTTTTTCCCTGTCATATATGTTTCATGTTTTAATGTATTATAATGTGTATTCTGTTATCAGTGATATTTGTATTATTAGCATTTTCCATCCTTCCTGTCGCTCGGTATAAGGCTGGTGACCGGTGTAAATCACAGGCAACCAGGGCTTTGCTCCATGGGCACTGGGTAACTGCCAGGAAGCATGATATTTGTTAAAATGTTCGTAAATATTATCAATGTTTACATGTTTTTAAAGTTTTTACCCTGTCATATACTGTATGTTTCATGATTTAATGTTTTGTAATGTGTATTCTGTTATCAGTGATATTTGTATTGTTAGCATTTTCCATCCTTCCTGTCGCTCGGTATAAGGCTAGTGACCGGTGTAAATAACAGGCAAGCAGGGTTTTATCCATGGGCACTTGGTAACTGCCAGGAAGCATGGTTTTTGTTAAAATGTTCGTAAATAATATCAATGTTTACATGTTTTTAAAGTTTTTTCCTGTCATATATGTTTCATGTTTTAATGTTTTGTAATGTGTATTCTGTTATCAGTGATATTTGTATTGTTAGCATTTTCAATCCTTCCTGTCGCTCGGTATAAGGCTGGTGACCGGTGTAAATCACAGGCAACCAGGGCTTTGCTCCATGGGCACTGGGTAACTGCTAGGAAGCATGGTTTTTGTTAAAATTTTCGTAAATAATATCAACGTTGACATGTTTTTAAAGTTTTTTCCCTGTCATATATGTTTCATGTTTTAATGTATTGTAATGTGTATTCTGTTATCAGTGATATTTGTATTATTAGCATTTTCAATCCTTCCTGTCGCTCTGTATAATGCTGGTGACCGGTGTAAATCACAGGCAACCAGGGCTTTGTTCAATGGGCACTGTTTAACTGCCAGGAAGCATGGTTTTTGTTAAAATTTTCAATATCAATGTTTCATGTTTTTAATGTTTTTTCCCTGTCATATATGTTTCATGTTTTAATGTATTATAATGTGTATTCTGTTATCAGTGATATTTGTATTATTAGCATTTTCCATCCTTCCTGTCGCTCGGTATAAGGCTGGTGACCGGTGTAAATCACAGGCAACCACGGCTTTTCTCCATGGGCACTGGGTAACTGCCAGGAAGCATGGTATTTGTTAAAATGTTCGTAAATAATATCAATGTTTACATGTTTTTAAAGTTTTTTCCCAGTCATATATGTTTCATGTTTTAATGTTTTGTAATGTGTATTCTGTTATCAGTGATATTTGTATTATTAGCATTTTCCATCCTTCCTGTCGCTCAGTATAAGGCTGGTGACCGGTGTAAATCACAGGCAACCAAGGCTTTGCTCCATGGGCACTGGGTAACTGCCAGGAAGCATGTTTTTTGTTAACATTTCCGTAAATAATATCAATGTTTACATGTTTTTAAAGTTTTTACACTGTCATATACTGTATGTTTCATGTTTTAATATTTTGTAAGGTGTATTCTGTTATCAGTGATATTTGTATTATTAGCATTTTCCATCCTTCCTGTCGCTCGGTATAAGGCTGGTGACCGGTGTAAATCACAGGCAACCAGGGCTTTGCTCCATGGGCACTGGGTAACTGCCAGGAAGCGTGGTTTTTGTTAAAATTTTCGTAAATAATATCAATGTTTCATGTTTTTAAAGTTTTTTCCCAGTCATATATGTTTCATGTTTTAATGTTTTTTAATGTGTATTCTGTTATCAGTGATATTTGTATTATTAGCATTTTCCATCCTTCCTGTCGCTCGGTATAAGGCTGGTGAGCGGTGTAAATCACAGGCAACCAGGGTTTAGCACCATGTGCACTGGGTATCTGCCAGGAAGCATGTTTTTTGTTCAATTTTTCGTAAAAAATATCAATGTTAACCTGTTTTTAAAGTTAGTTTTTAACCTGTCATATATGTTTCATGTTTTAATGTTTTGTAATGTGTATTCTGTTATCAGTGATATTTGTATTGTTAGCATTTTCCATCCTTCCTGTCGCTCGGTATAAGGCTGGTGACCGGTGTAAATCACAGGCAACCAGGGCTTAGCTCCATGGGCACTGGGTAACTGCCAGGAACCATGTTTTTTGTTAAAATTTCCGTAAATAATATCAATGTTTACATGTTTTTAAAGTTTTTCCCTGTCATATATGTTTCAGGTTTTAATGTTTTGTAATGTGTATTCTGTTATCAGTGATATTTGTATTGTTAGCATTTTCCATCCTTCCTGTCGCTCGGTATAAGGCTGGTGACCGGTGTAAATCACAGGCAACCAGGGCTTTGCTCCATAGGCACTGTGTAACTGCCAGGAAGCATGGTTTTTGTTAAAATTTTCAATATCAATGTTTCATGTTTTTAAAGTTTTTTCCCTGTCATATATGTTTCATGTTTTAATGTTTTGTAATGTGTATTCTGTTATCAGTGACATTTGTATTATTAGCATTTTCCATCCTTCCTGTCGCTCGGTATAAGGCTGGTGACCGGTGTAAATCACAGGCAACCAGGGCTTTGCTCTATCGGCACTGGGTAACTGCCAGGAAGCATGTTTTTTGTTAAAATTTCCGTAAATAATATCAATGTTTACATGTTTTTAAAGTTTTTTCCCTGTCATATATGTTTGATGTTTTAATTTTTGTAATGTGTATTCTGTTATCAGTGATATTTGTATTATTAGCATTTTCCATCCTTCCTGTCGCTCGGTATAAGGCTGGTGACCGGTGTAAATCACAGGCAACCAGGGCTTTGCTCCATGGGCATTGGGTAACTGCCAGGAAGCATTATTTTTGTTAAAATTTTCGTAAATAATACCAATGTGTACATGTTTTTAAAGTTTTT
>JAWPHD010020240.1:0-32594 GCA_037043455.1 Cyrtodaria siliqua | reverse complement strand
ACAATATATATGCGTAAGAACGGAATATATATGTGTAAGAACGGAATATATATGCGTAAGAACTGAATTTATATGTGTAAGAACTGAATACTATATGTGTAAGAACTGAATATATATGCGTAAGAACTGAATATATATGCGTGAAACTGAATATATATGCGAACAAACGGAATATATATGCGTAAGAACGGAATATATGTGTAAGAAACGGAATATATATGTGTAAGAACGGAATATATATGTGTAAGAACGGAATATATATGTGTAAAGACGAAAATATATATGTGTAAGAACGGAAATATATATGTGTAAGAACTGAATATATATGCGTAAGAAATGAATATATTTGCGTAAGAACTGAATATATATGCGTAATGACTTAATATATATGCGTAAGAACTGATATATATGCGTTAGAACGGAATATATATGCGTAAGAACGGAATATATATGTGTAAGAACTGAATATATATGTGTAAGAACGAATAATAATGTGTAAGAACTATAATATATATGTGTAAGAACTGAATATATATTTGTAAGAACTGAATATATAATGCGTAAGAACTGAATATATATGCGTAAAACTGAATATATATGCGCGAATGAACGGAATATATATGTGTAAGAACTGAATATATATGTGTAAGAACTGAATATATATGCGTAAGAACTGAATATTTATGCGTAAGAACGGAATATATATGTGTAAGAACTTGATATATATGTGTAAGAACTGAATATATATGTGTAAGAACTGAATATATATGCGTAAGAACTGAATATATATGCGTAAAACTGAATATATATGCGAACGAACGGAATATATATGTGTAAGAACTGAATATATATGTGTAAGAACTGAATATATATGCGTAAGAACTGAGTATATATGCCTAAAACTAAATATATATGCGAATGAACGGATTATATATGCGTAAGAACGGAATATATGTGTAAGAACGGAATATATATGTGTAAGAACGGAATATATATGTGTAAGAACTGAATACATATGCGTAAGAACTGAATATATATGCGTAAGAACATAATATATATGCGTAACGACTTAATATATATGCGTAAGAGCAGAATATATATGCGTAAGAATGGAATATATATGCGTAAGAACTGAATATATATGCCTAAGAACTGAATATAAATGTGTAAGAACTGAATATATATATGCAGAAGAACTGAACATATATGCGTAAGAACTGAATATATATGCGTAAGAACTGAATATATATGTGTAAGAACTGAATATATATGTGTAAAAACTGAATATATATGCGTAAGAACTGAATATATAAGTGTAAGAACTGAATTTATATGTGTAAGAACTGAATATATATGCGTAAGAACTGAATATATATGTGTAAGAACTGAATATATATGCGTAAGAACTAAATATATATGTGTAAGAACTGAATATATATGTTTAAGAACTGAATATATATGCTTAAAAACTGAATATATATTCGTAAGAACTGAATATATATGCGTAAGAACTGAATATATATGCAAAAGAACTGAATACATATGTGTAAGAACTGAATATATATGTGTAAGAACTGAATATATAAGTGTAAGAACTGAATATATATGTGTAAGAACTGAATTATATATGCGTAAGAACTGAACATATATGCGTAAGAACTATATATATATGCGTAAGAAGTGAATATATGTGTAAGAACTGAATATTTATGTGTAACAACTGAATATATATGTTTAAGAACTGAACACATATGCGTAAGAACTGAATATATATGCGTAAGAAGTGAATATATATATGTGTAAGAACTGAATATATATGCGTAAGAACTGAATATATATGTGTAAGAACTGAATATATATGTGTAAGAATTGAATATATATGTGTAAGAACTGAATATATATGCTTAGAGAACTGAAATATATATGCGTAAGAAATGAATATATATGTGTAAGAACTGAATACTATATGCGTAAGAACTGAATATATATGTGTAAGAACTAAATATATATGCGTAAGAACTGAATATATATGCGTAAGAAGTGAATATATATGTGTAAGAACTGAATATATATGTGTAAGAACTGATTATATATGTGTAAGAAATGAATTATATATGCGTAAGAACTGAATATATATGTGTAATAACTGAATATATATGCGTAAGAACTGAATATATATGCGTAAGAACTGAATATATAAGTTTAAGAACTGAATATATATGTGTAATAACTGAATATATATGCGTAAGAAACTGAATATATAAATGTAAGAATTGAATATATATGTGTAAGAACTGAATATATATGAGTAAGAACTGAATATATATGCGTAAGAACTGAATATATAAGTGTAAGAACTGAATATATATGTGTAAGAACTGAATATATATGTGAAAGAACTGAATAGATATGCCTAAGAAGTGAATATATGTGTATAGAACTGAATATATATGTGTAAGACCTCAATATATATGCGTAAGAACTGAATATATATGCGTAAGAACTGGAATATATATGCGTAAGAAGTGATTATATGTGTAAGAACTGAATATATATGCGTAAGAACTGAATATATATGCGTAAGAAGTGAATATATATGTGTAAGAACTGAATATATATGCGTTAGAACTGAATATATATGTGTACGAACTGAATATATATATGTAAGTACTGAATATATATGTGTAACAACTGAATATATATGTGTAAGAATCTGAATATATATGTGTAAGAACTGAATATATATATGTAAGACCTCAATATATATGCGAAAGAACTGAATATATATGCGTAAGAACTGAATATATATGTGTAAGAACTGAATATATATATGCATAGGAACTGAACATATATGCGTAAGAACTGAATATATATGCGTAAGAACTGAATATATATGTGTAAGAACTGAATATATATGTGTAAGAACTGAATATATATGCGTAAGAACTGAATATATAAGTGTAAGAACTGAATTTATATGTGTAAGAACTGAATATATATGCGTAAGAACTGAATATATATGTGTAAGAACTCGAATATATATGCGTAAGAACTAAATATATATGTGTAAGAACTGAAATATATATGTGTAAGAACTGAATATATATGCGTAAAAAACTGAATATTATATTCGTAAGAACTGAATATATATGCGTAAGAACTGAATATATATGCATAAGAACTGAATACATATGTGTAAGAACTGAATATATAAGTGTAAGAACTGAATATATATGCGTAAGAACTGAATATATATGCGTAAGAACTGAATATATAGTTTAAGAACTGAATATATATGTGTAATAACTGAATATATATGCGTAAGAACTGAATATATAAATGTAAGAATTGAATATATATGTGTAAGAACTGAATATATATGAGTAAGAACTGAATATATATGCGTAAGAACTGAATATATAAGTGTAAGAACTGAATATATATGTGTAAGAACTGAATATATAAGTGAAAGAACTGAATAGATATGCCTAAGAAGTGAATATATGTGTAAGAACTGAATATATATGTGTAAGACCTCAATATATATGCGTAAGAACTGAATATATATGCGTAAGAACTGAATATATATGCGTAAGAAGTGATTATATGTGTAAGAACTGAATATATATGCGTAAGAACTGAATATATATGCGTAAGAAGTGAATATATATGTGTAAGAACTGAATATATATGCGTTAGAACTGAATATATATGTGTAAGAACTGAATATATATATGTAAGTACTGAATATTTATGTGTAACAACTGAATATATATGTGTAAGAACTGAATATATACGCTTAAGAACTGAATATATATGCGTAAGAACTGAATATATATGTGTAAGAACTGAATAGATACGCTTAAGAACTGAATATATATGCGTAAGAACTGAATATATATGTGTAAGAACTGAATATATATGCGTAAGAACTGAATATATATGTGTAAGAACTAAATATATATGCGTAAGAAATGAATATATATGCATAAGAACTGAACATATATGCGTAAGAACTGAATATATATGAGTAAGAACTGAATATATATGCATAAGAACTGAATATATATGTGTAAGAACTGAATATATATGTGTAAGACCTGAATATATATGCGTAAGAACTGAATATATATGCGTAAAAACTGAATATATATGTGTAAGAACTGAATATATATGCATAAGAACTGAACATATATGCGTAAGAACTGAATATATATGCGTAAGAACTGAATATATATGCATAAGAACTGAATATATATGTGTAAGAACTGAATATATATGTGTAAGAACTGAATATATATGTGTTAGAACTGAATATATATGTGTAAGAACTGAATATATATGCATAGGAACTGAACATATATGCGTAAGAACTATATATATATGCGTAAGAAGTGAATATATGTGTAAGAACTGAATATATATGTGTAACAACTGAATATATATGTGTAAGAACTGAATATATATGCGTAAGAACTGAATATATATGCGTAAGAAGTGAATATGTATGTGTAAGAACTGAATATTTATGCGTTAGAACTGAATATATATGTGTAAGAACTGAATATATATATGTAAGTACTGAATATATATGTGTAACAACTGAATATATATGTGTAAGAACTGAATATATACGCTTAAGAACTGAATATATATGCGTAAGAACTGAATATATATGTGTAAGAACTGAATATATATGCGTAAGAACTGAATATATATGTGTAAGAACTAAATATATATGCGTAAGAACTGAATATATATGCGTAAGCACTGAATATATATGCGTAAGAACTGAATATATAAGCATAAGAACTGAATATATATGTGTAAGAACTGAATATATATGCGTAAGAACTGAATATATATTCGTTAGAACTGAATATATATGCGTAAGAACTGAATATATATACATAAGAACTGAACATATATGCGTAAGAACTGAATATATATGCGTAAGAAGTGAATATATATGTGTAAGAACTGAATATCTATGTGTAAGAACTGAATATATAAGCATAAGAACTGAATATATATGTGTAAGAACTGAATATATATGCATAAGAACAGAACATATATGCGTTAGAACTGAATATATATGCGTAAGAAGTGAATATATATGTGTAAGAACTGAATATATATGTGTAAGAAGTGAATATATATGTGTAAGAACAGAATATATATGCGTAAGAACTGAATATATATGTGTAAGAACTGAATATATATGCGTAAGAACAGAATATATAAGTGTAAGAACTGAATATATAAGTGTAAGAACTGAATATATATGTGTAAGAACTGAATATATATGTGTAATAACTGAATATATATGCGTAAGAACTGAATATATATGCCTAAGAGCTGAATATATATGCGTAAGAACTAAATATATATGTGTTAGTACTGAATATATATGCGTAAGAACTGAATATATATTCGTTAGAACTGAATATATATGCGTAAGAACTGAATATATATACATAAGAACTGAACATATATGCGTAAGAATTGAATATATAAGCGTAAGAAGTGAATATATATGTGTAAGAACTGAATATATATACATAAGAACTGAACATATATGCGTAAGAACTGAATATATATGCGTAAGAAGTGAATATATATGTAAGAACTGAATATATATGTGTAAGAACTTAATATATATGTGTAAGAACTGAATATATATGTGTAAGAACTGAATATATATGTTTAAGAACTGAACATATATGCGTAAGAAGTGAATATATATGTGTAAGAACTGAATATATATGCGTAAGTACTGAATATATATGTGTAAGAACTGAATATATATGTGTAAGAACTGAATATATATATGTAAGACCTCAATATATATGCGTAAGAACTGAATATATATGCGTAAGAACTGAATATATATGCGTAAGAACTGAACATATATGCGTAAGAACTGAATATATATGCGTAAGAACTGAATATATATGTGTAAGAACTGAATATATATGCGTAAGAACTGAATATATAAGTGTAAGAACTGAATTTATATGTGTAAGAACTGAATATATATGCGTAAGAACTGAATATATATGTGTAAGAACTGAATATATATGCGTAAGAACTAAATATATATGTGTAAGAACTGAATATATATGTGTAAGAACTAAATATATATGCGTAAAATCTGAATATATATTCGTAAGAACTGAATATATATGCGTAAGAACTGAATATATATGCATAAGAACTGAATACATATGTGTAAGAACTGAATATATATGTGTAAGAACTGAATATATAAGTGTAAGAACTGAATATATATGTGTAAGAACTGAAAATATATGCGTAAGAACTGAACATATATGCGTAAGAACTATATATATATGCGTAAGAAGTGAATATATGTGTAAGAACTGAATATTTATGTGTAACAACTGAATATATATGTTTAAGAACTGAACATATATGCGTAAGAACTGAATATATATGCGTAAGAAGTGAATATATATGTGTAAGAACTGAATATATATGCGTAAGAACTGAATATATATGTGTAAGAACTGAATATATATGCGTAAGAACTGAATATATATGTGTAAGAACTAAATATATATGCGTAAGAACTGAATATATATGCGTAAGAAGTGAATATATATGTGTAAGAACTGAATATATATGTGTAAGAACTGAATATATATGTGTAAGAAATGAATATATATGCGTAAGAACTGAATATATATGTGTAAGATCTGAATATATATGCATAAGAACTGAACATATATGCGTAAGAACTGAATATATATGCGTAAGAAGTGAATATATATGTGTAAGAACTGAATATATAAATGTAAGAATTGATTATATATGTGTAAGAACTGAATAGATATGTGTAAGAACTGAATATATATGCGTAAGAACTGAATATATATGCATAGGAACTGAATATATATGTGTAAGAACTGAATATATATGTGTAAGAACTGATTTTATATGCGTAAGAACTGAATATATATGCGTAAGAACTGAATATATAAGTGTAAGAACTGAATATATATGTGTAATAACTGAATATATATGCTTAAAAACTGAATATATCAATGTAAGAATTGAATATATATGTGTAAGAACTGAATATATATGAGTAAGAACTGAATATATATGCGTAAGAACTGAATATATAAGTGTAAGAACTGAATATATATGTGTAAGAACTGAATATATATGTGAAAGAACTGAATAGATATGCCTAAGAAGTGAATATATATGTGTAAGAACTGAGTATATATGTGTAAGACCTCAATATATATGCGTAAGAACTGAATATATATGCGTAAGAACTGAATATATATGTGTAAGAAATGAATATATATGCGTAAGAACTGAATATATATGTGTAAGATCTGAATATATATGCATAAGAACTGAACATATATGCGTAAGAACTGAATATATATGCGTAAGAAGTGAATATATATGTGTAAGAACTGAATATATAAATGTAAGAATAGATTATATATGTGTAAGAACTGAATATATATGTGTAAGAACTGAATATATATGCGTAAGAACTGAATATATATGCGTAAGAACTGAATATATAAGTGTAAGAACTGAATATATATGTGTAATAACTGAATATATATGCGTAAGAACTGAATATATAAATGTAAGAATTGAATATATATGTGTAAGAACTGAATATATATGAGTAAGAACTGAATATATATGCGTAAGAACTGAATATATAAGTGTAAGAACTGAATATTTATGTGTAAGAACTGAATATATATGTGAAAGAACTGAATAGATATGCCTAAGAAGTGAATATATATGTGTAAGAACTGAATATATATGTGTAAGACCTCAATATATATGCGTAAGAACTGAATATATATGCGTAAGAACTGAATATATATATGTGTAAGAAGTGAATATATGTGTAAGAACTGAATATATATGCGTAAGAACTGAATATATATGCGTAAGAAGTGAATATATATGTGTAAGAACTGAATATATATGCGTTAGAACTGAATATATATGTGTAAGAACTGAATATATATATGTAAGTACTGAATATATATGTGTAAACACTGAATATATATGCATAAGAACTGAATATATATGTGTAAGAACTGAATATATATGTGTAAGAACTGATTATATATGTGTAAGAACTGAATATATATGTGTAAGAACTGAATATATATGCATAAGAACTGAACATATATGCGTAAAACTATATATATAAGCGTAAGAAGTGAATATATGTGTAAGAACTGAATATATATGTGTAAGAACTGAATATATATGTGTAAGAACTGAATATATATGTGTAAGAACTGAATATATATGTGTAAGAACTGAATATATATGCGTAAGAAGTAAATATATATGTGTAAGAACTGAATATATATGCGTAAGAACTTAATATATATGTGTAAGAACTGAATATATATGTGAAAGAACTGAATATATATGTTTAAGAAATGAATATATATGCGTAAGAAGTGAATATATATGTCTAAGAACAGAATATATATGTGTAAGAACTGAATATATATGTGTAAGAACTGAATATATATGTGTAAGACCTGAATATATATGCGTAAGAACTGAATATATATGCGTAAGAACTGAATATATATGTGTAAGAACTGAATATATATGCATAAGAACTGAACATATATGCGTAAGAACTGAATATATATGCGTAAGAACTGAATATATATGCATAAGAACTGAATATATATGTGTAAGAACTGAATATATATGTGTAAGAACTGAAAATATATGTGTAAGAACTGAATATATATGCATAAGAACTGAACATATATGCGTACGAACTATATATATATGCGTAAGAAGTGAATATATGTGTAAGAACTGAATATATATGTGTAACAACTGAATATATATGTGTAAGAACTGAATATATATGCGTAAGAACTGAATATATATGCGTAAGAAGTGAATATATATGTGTAAGAACTAAATATTTATGCGTTAGAACTGAATATATATCTGTAAGAACTGAATATATATATGTAAGTACTGAATATATATGTGTAACAACTGAATATATATGTGTAAGAACTGAATATATACGCTTAAGAACTGAATATATATGCGTAAGAACTGAATATATATGCGTAAGAACTGAATATATATGTGTAAGAAATAAATATATATGCGTAAGAACTGAATATATATGCGTAAGAACTGAATATATATGCGTAAGAACTGAATATATAAGCATAAGAACTGAATATATATGTGTAAGAACTGAATATATATGCGTAAGAACTGAATATATATTCGTTAGAACTGAATATATACGCTTAAGAACTGAATATATATGTGTAAGAACTGAATATATATGCGTAAGAACTGAATATATATGTGTAAGAACTAAATATATATGCTTAAGAACTGAATATATATGCGTAAGAACTGAATATATATGCGTAAGAACTGAATATATAAGCATAAGAACTGAATATATATGTGTAAGAACTGAATATATATGTGTAAGACTGAAACTGAATATATGTGTAAGAACTGAATATATATGTGTAAGACCTGAATATATATGCGTAAGAACTGAATATATATGCGTAAGAACTGAATATATATGTGTAAGAACTGAATATATATGCATAAGAACTGAACATATATGCGTAAGAACTGAATATATATGCGTAAGAACTGAATATATATGCATAAGAACTGAATATATATGTGTAAGAACTGAATATATATGTGTAAGAACTGAAAATATATGTGTAAGAACTGAATATATATGCATAAGAACTGAACATATATGCGTACGAACTATATATATATGCGTAAGAAGTGAATATATGTGTAAGAACTGAATATATATGTGTAACAACTGAATATATATGTGTAAGAACTGAATATATATGCGTAAGAACTGAATATATATGCGTAAGAAGTGAATATATATGTGTAAGAACTAAATATTTATGCGTTAGAACTGAATATATATCTGTAAGAACTGAATATATATATGTAAGTACTGAATATATATGTGTAACAACTGAATATATATGTGTAAGAACTGAATATATACGCTTAAGAACTGAATATATATGCGTAAGAACTGAATATATATGCGTAAGAACTGAATATATATGTGTAAGAAATAAATATATATGCGTAAGAACTGAATATATATGCGTAAGAACTGAATATATATGCGTAAGAACTGAATATATAAGCATAAGAACTGAATATATATGTGTAAGAACTGAATTTATATGCGTAAGAACTGAATATATATTCGTTAGAACTGAATATATACGCTTAAGAACTGAATATATATGTGTAAGAACTGAATATATATGCGTAAGAACTGAATATATATGTGTAAGAACTAAATATATATGCTTAAGAACTGAATATATATGCGTAAGAACTGAATATATATGCGTAAGAACTGAATATATAAGCATAAGAACTGAATATATATGTGTAAGAACTGAATATATATGCGTAAGAACTGAATATATATTCGTTAGAACTGAATATATATGCGTAAGAACTGAATATATATACATAAGAACTGAACATATATGCGTAAGAACTGAATATATATGCGTAAGAAGTGAATATATATTTGTAAGAAGTGAATATATATGTGTAAGAACTGAATATATAAGCATAAGAACTGAATATATATGTGTAAGAACTGAATATATATGCATAAGAACAGAACATATATGCGTAAGAACTGAATATATATGCGTAAGAAGAGAATATATATGTGTAAGAACTGAATATATAAATGTAAGAATTGATTATATATGTGTAAGAACTGAATATATATGTGTAAGAACTGAATATATATGGCCTAAGAACTGAATATATATGTATAAAGAACTGAATATATATGTGTAAGAACTGAATATATATGTGTAAGAACTGAATATATATGCGTAAGAACTGAATATATATGCGTAAGAACTGAATATATTAGTGTAAGAACTGAATATATATGTGTAATAACTGAATATATATGCGTAAGAACTGAATATATAAATGTAAGAATTGAATATATATGTGTAAGAACTAAATATATATGAGTAAGAACTGAATATATATGCGTAAGAACTGAATATATAAGTGTAAGAACTGAATATATATGTGTAAGAACTGAATATATATGTGAAAGAACTGAATAGATATGCGTAAGAAGTGAATATATATGTGTAAGAACTGAATATATATGCGTAAGTACTGAATATATATGTGTAAGAACTGAATATATATGTGAAAGAACTGAATATATATGTGTAATGACCTCAATATATATGCGTAAGAACTGAATATATATGCGTAAGAACTGAATATATATGTGTAAGAACTGAATATATATATATGCATAAGAACTGAACATATATGCGTAAGAACTGAATATATATGCGTAAGAACTGAATATATATGTGTCAGAACTGAATATATATGTGTAAGAACTGAATATATATGCGTAAGAACTGAATATATAAGTGTAAGAACTGAATATATATGTGTAAGAACTGAATATATATCCGTAAGAACTGAATATTTATGTGTAAGAACTAAATATATATGCGTAAGAACTAAATATATATGTGTAAGAACTGAATATATATGTGTAAGAACTGAATATATATGTGTAAGAACTGAATATATATGCGTAAGAACTGAATATATATGCGTAAGAACTGAATATATAAGTGTAAGAACTGAATATATATGTGTAATAACTGAATATATATGCGTAAGAACTGAATATATAAATGTAAGAATTGATATATATGTGTAAGAACTAAATATATATGAGTAAGAACTGAATATATATGCGTAAGAACTGAATATATAAGTGTAAGAACTGAATATATGTGTAAGAAACCTGAATATATATGTGAAAGAACTGAATAGATATGCGTAAGAAGTGAATATATATGTGTAAGAACTGAATATATATGCGTAAGTACTGAATATATATGTGTAAGAACTGAATATATATGTGAAAGAACTGAATATATATGTGTAAGACCTCAATATATATGCGTAAGAACTGAATATATATGCGTAAGAACTGAATATATATGTGTAAGAACTGAATATATATATGCATAAGAACTGAACATATATGCGTAAGAACTGAATATATATGCGTAAGAACTGAATATATATGTGTCAGAACTGAATATATATGTGTAAGAACTGAATATATATGCGTAAGAACTGAATATATAAGTGTAAGAACTGAATATATATGTGTAAGAACTGAATATATATCCGTAAGAACTGAATATGTATGTGTAAGAACTAAATATATATGCGTAAGAACTAAATATATATGTGTAAGAACTGAATATATATGTGTAAGAACTGAATATATATGCGTAAGAACTGAATATATATTCGTAAGAACTGAATATATATGCGTAAGAACTGAATATATATGCATAAGAACTGAATATATATGTGTAAGAACTGAATATATATGTGTAAGAACTGAATATATATCCGTAAGAACTGAATATGTATGTGTAAGAACTAAATATATATGCGTAAGAACTAAATATATATGTGTAAGAACTGAATATATATGTGTAAGAACTGAATATATATGCGTAAGAACTGAATATATATTCGTAAGAACTGAATATATATGCGTAAGAACTGAATATATATGCATAAGAACTGAATATATATGTGTAAGAACTGAATATATATGCGTAAGAACTGAATATATATGCATAAGAACTGAACATATATGCGTAAGAACTATATATATATGCGTAAGAAGTGAATATATGTGTAAGAACTGAATATATATGTGAAACAACTGAATATATATGTTTAAGAACTGAACATATATGCGTAAGAAGTGAATATATATGCGTAAGAAGTGAATATATATGTGTAAGAACTGAATATATATGCGTAAGAACTGAATATATATGTGTAAGAAATGAATATATATGTGTAAGAACTGAATATATATGTGTAAGAACTGAATATATATGTGTAAGAACTGAATATATATGCTTAAGAACTGAATATATATGCGTAAGAACTGAATATATATGTGTAAGAACTGAATATATATGCGTAAGAACTGAATATATATGTGTAAGAACTAAATATATATGCGTAAGAACTGAATATATATGCGTAAGAAGTGAATATATAGGTGTAAGAACTGAATATATATGTGTAAGAACTGAATATATATGTGTAAGAAATGACTAAATATGCGTAAGAACTGAATATATATGTGTAAGATCTGAATATGTATGCACAAGAACTGAACATATATGCGTAAGAACTGAATATATATGCGTAAGAAGTGAATATATATGTATAAGAACTGAATATATATGTGTAAGAACTGAATATATATGTGTAAGAACTGAATATATATGCGTAAGAACTGAATATATAAATGTAAGAATTGAATATATATGTGTAAGAACTGAATATATATGTGTAAGAACTGAATATATATGCATAAGAACTGAATATATATGCATAATAACTGAATATATATGCGTAAGAACTGAATATATATGTGTAAGAACTGAATATATATGCGTAAGAACTGAATATATATGCGTAAGAACTGAATATATAAGTGTAAGAACTGAATATATATGTGTAATAACTGAATATATATGCGTAAGAACTGAATATATATGCGTAAGAACAGAATATATAAGTGTAAGAACTGAATATATCAGTGTAAGAACTGAATATATATGTGTAAGAACTGAATATATATGTGTAAGAACTGAATATATATGCGTAAGAACTGAATATATATGCATAAGAGCTGAATATATATGCGTAAGAACTTAATATATATGTGTTAGAACTGAATATATATGCGTAAGAACTGAATATATATTCGTTAGAACTAAATATATATGTGTAAGAACTAAATATATATGCGTAAGAACTGAATATATATGCGTAAGAACTGAATATATATGCGTAAGAACTGAATATATAAGCATAAGAACTGAATATATATGTGTAAGAACTGAATATATATGCGTAAGAACTGAATATATATTCGTTAGAACTGAATATATATGCGTAAGAACTGAATATATATACATAAGAACTGAACATATATGCGTAAGAACTGAATATATATGCGTAAGAAGTGAATATATATGTGTAAGAAGTGAATATATATGTGTAAGAACTGAATATATAAGCATAAGAACTGAATATATATGTGTAAGAACTGAATATATATGCATAAGAACAGAACATATATGCGTAAGAACTGAATATATATGCGTAAGAAGTGAATATATATGTGTAAGAACTGAATATATAAATGTAAGAATTGATTATATATGTGTAAGAACTGAATATATATGCGTAAGAATTGAATATATATGCGTAAGAACTGAATATATATGCATAAGAACTGAATATATATGTGTAAGAACTGAATATATATGTGTAAGAACTGAATATATATGCGTAAGAACTGAATATATATGCGTAAGAACTGAATATATAAGTGTAAGAACTGAATATATATGTGTAATAACTGAATATATATGCGTAAGAACTGAATATATAAGTGTAAGAATTGAATATATATGTGTAAGAACTGAATATATATGAGTAAGAACTGAATATATATGCGTAAGAACTGAATATATAAGTGTAAGAACTGAATATATATGTGTAAGAACTGAATATATATGTGAAAGAACTGAATAGATATGCGTAAGAAGTGAATATATATGTGTAAGAACTGAATATATATGCGTAAGTACTGAATATATATATGTAAGAACTGAATATATATGTCAAAGAACTGAATATATATGTGTAAGACCTCAATATATATGCGTAAGAACTGAATATATATGCGTAAGAACTGAATATATATGTGTAAGAACTGAATATATATATGCATAAGAACTGAACATATATGCGTAAGAACTGAATATATATGCGTAAGAACTGAATATATATGTGTCAGAACTGAATATATATGTGTAAGAACTGAATATATATGCGTAAGAACTGAATATATAAGTTTAAGAACTGAATATATATGTGTAAGAACTGAATATATATCCGTAAGAACTGAATATATATGTGTAAGAACTGAATATATATGCGTAAGAACTAAATATATATGTGTAAGAACTGAATATATATGTGTAAGAACTGAATATATATGCGTAAGAACTGAATATATATTCGTAAGAACTGAATATATATGCGTAAGAACTGAATATATATCCATAAGAACTGAATATATATGTGTAAGAACTGAATATATATGTGTAAGAACTGAATATATATGTGTAAGAACTGAATATATATGTGTAAGAACTGAATATATATGCATAAGAACTGAACATATATGCGTAAGAACTATATATATATGCGTAAGAAGTGAATATATGTGTAAGAACTGAATATATATGTGAAACAACTGAATATATATGTTTAAGAACTGAACATATATGCGTAAGAAGTGAATATATATGCGTAAGAAGTGAATATATATGTGTAAGAACTGAATATATATGCGTAAGAACTGAATATATATGTGTAAGAACTGAATATATATGTGTAAGAACTGAATATATATGTGTAAGAACTGAATATATATGTGTAAGAACTGAATATATATGCTTAAGAACTGAATATATATGCGTAAGAACTGAATATATATGTGTAAGAACTGAATATATATGCGTAAGAACTGAATATATATGTGTAAGAACTAAATATATATGCGTAAGAACTGAATATATATGCGTAAGAAGTGAATATATATGTGTAAGAACTGAATATATATGTGTAAGAACTGAATATATATGTGTAAGAAATGAGTATATATGTGTAAGAACTGAATATATATGTGTAAGATCTGAATATATATGCATAAGAACGGAACATATATGCGTAAGAACTGAACATATATGCGTAAGAACTGAATATATATGCGTAAGAACTGAATATATATGTGTCAGTACTGAATATATATGTGTAAGAACTGAATATATATGCGTAAGAACTGAATATATAAGTGTAAGAACTGAATATATATGTGTAAGAACTGAATATATATCCGTAAGAACTGAATATATATGTGTAAGAACTGAATATATATGCGTAAGAACTAAATATATATGTGTAAGAACTGAATATATATGTGTAAGAACTGAATATATAAGCATAAGAACTGAATATATATGTGTAAGAACTGAATATATATGCGTAAGAACTGAATATATATTCGTTAGAACTGAATATATATGCGTAAGAACTGAATATATATACATAAGAACTGAACATATATGCGTAAGAACTGAATATATATGCGTAAGAAGTGAATATATATTTGTAAGAAGTGAATATATATGTGTAAGAACTGAATATATAAGCATAAGAACTGAATATATATGTGTAAGAACTGAATATATATGCATAAGAACAGAACATATATGCGTAAGAACTGAATATATATGCGTAAGAAGTGAATATATATGTGTAAGAACTGAATATATAAATGTAAGAATTGATTATATATGTGTAAGAACTGAATATATATGTGTAAGAACTGAATATATATGCCTAAGAACTGAATATATATGTATAAGAACTGAATATATATGTGTAAGAACTGAATATATATGTGTAAGAACTGAATATATATGCGTAAGAACTGAATATATATGCGTAAGAACTGAATATATAAGTGTAAGAACTGAATATATATGTGTAATAACTGAATATATATGCGTAAGAACTGAATATATAAATGTAAGAATTGAATATATATGTGTAAGAACTAAATATATATGAGTAAGAACTGAATATATATGCGTAAGAACTGAATATATAAGTGTAAGAACTGAATATATATGTGTAAGAACTGAATATATATGTGAAAGAACTGAATAGATATGCGTAAGAAGTGAATATATATGTGTAAGAACTGAATATATATGCGTAAGTACTGAATATATATGTGTAAGAACTGAATATATATGTGAAAGAACTGAATATATATGTGTAAGACCTCAATATATATGCGTAAGAACTGAATATATATGCGTAAGAACTGAATATATATGTGTAAGAACTGAATATATATATGCATAAGAACTGAACATATATGCGTAAGAACTGAATATATATGCGTAAGAACTGAATATATATGTGTCAGAACTGAATATATATGTGTAAGAACTGAATATATATGCGTAAGAACTGAATATATAAGTGTAAGAACTGAATATATATGTGTAAGAACTGAATATATATCCGTAAGAACTGAATATGTATGTGTAAGAACTAAATATATATGCGTAAGAACTAAATATATATGTGTAAGAACTGAATATATATGTGTAAGAACTGAATATATATGCGTAAGAACTGAATATATATTCGTAAGAACTGAATATATATGCGTAAGAACTGAATATATATGCATAAGAACTGAATATATATGTGTAAGAACTGAATATATATGTGTAAGAACTGAATATATATGTGTAAGAACTGAATATATATGCATAAGAACTGAACATATATGCGTAAGAACTATATAGATATGCGTAAGAAGTGAATATATGTGTAAGAACTGAATATATATGTGAAACAACTGAATATATATGTTTAAGAACTGAACATATATGCGTAAGAAGTGAATATATATGCGTAAGAAGTGAATATATATGTGTAAGAACTGAATATATATGCGTAAGAACTGAATATATATGTGTAAGAAATGAATATATATGTGTAAGAACTGAATATATATGTGTAAGAACTGAATATATATGTGTAAGAACTGAATATATATGCTTAAGAACTGAATATATATGCGTAAGAACTGAATATATATGTGTAAGAACTGAATATATATGCGTAAGAACTGAATATATATGTGTAAGAACTAAATATATATGCGTAAGAACTGAATATATATGCGTAAGAAGTGAATATATATGTGTAAGAACTGAATATATATGTGTAAGAACTGAATATATATGTGCAAGAAATGAATAAATATGCGTAAGAACTGAATATATATGTGTAAGATCTGAATATGTATGCACAAGAACTGAACATATATGCGTAAGAACTGAATATATATGCGTAAGAAGTGAATATATATGTATAAGAACTGAATATATATGTGTAAGAACTGAATATATATGTGTAAGAACTGAATATATATGCGTAAGAACTGAATATATAAATGTAAGAATTGAATATATATGTGTAAGAACTGAATATATATGTGTAAGAACTGAATATATATGCATAAGAACTGAATATATATGCATAAGAACTGAATATATATGCGTAAGAACTGAATATATATGTGTAAGAACTGAATATATATGCGTAAGAACTGAATATATATGCGTAAGAACTGAATATATAAGTGTAAGAACTGAATATATATGTGTAATAACTGAATATATATGCGTAAGAACTGAATATATATGCGTAAGAACAGAATATATAAGTGTAAGAACTGAATATATCAGTGTAAGAACTGAATATATATGTGTAAGAACTGAATATATATGTGTAAGAACTGAATATATATGCGTAAGAACTGAATATATATGCATAAGAGCTGAATATATATGCGTAAGAACTTAATATATATGTGTTAGAACTGAATATATATGCGTAAGAACTGAATATATATTCGTTAGAACTAAATATATATGTGTAAGAACTAAATATATATGCGTAAGAAATAAATATATGCATAAGAACTGAACATATATGCGTAAGAACTGAATATATATGAGTAAGAACTGAATATATATGCATAAGAACTGAATATATATGTGTAAGAACTGAATATATATGTGTTAGAACTGAATATATTTGTGTAAGAACTGAATATATATGCATAAGAACTGAACATATTTGCGTAAGAACTATATATATAAGCGTAAGAAGTGAATATATGTGTAAGAACTGAATATATATGTGTAAGAACTGAATATATATGTGTAAGAACTGAATATATATGTGTAAGAACTGAATATATATGCGTAAGAAGTAAATATATATGTGTAAGAACTGAATATATATGCGTAAGAACTGAATATATATGTGTAAGAACTGAATATATATGTGTAATAACTGAATATATATGCGTAAGAACTGAATATATATGCGTAAGAACAGAATATATAAGTGTAAGAACTGAATATATCAGTGTAAGAACTGATATATATGTGTAAGAACTGAATATATATGTGTAAGAACTGAATATATATGCGTAAGAACTGAATATATATGCATAAGAGCTGAATATAAATGCGTAAGAACTTAATATATATGTGTTAGAACTGAATATATATGCGTAAGAACTGAATATATATGCGTAAGAACTGAATATATATGTGTTAGAACTAAATATATATGCGTAAGAAATGAATATATATGCATAAGAACTGAACATATATGCGTAAGAACTGAATATATATGAGTAAGAACTGAATATATATGCATAAGAACTGAATATATATGTGTAAGAACTGAATATATATGTGTAAGAACTGAATATATATGTGTAAGAACTGAATATATATGCATAAGAACTGAACATATATGCGTAAGAACTATATATATAAGCGTAAGAAGTGAATATATGTGTAAGAACTGAATATATATGTGTAAGAACTGAATATATATGTGTAAGAACTGAATATATATGTGTAAGAACTGAATATATATGCGTAAGAAGTAAATATATATGTGTAAGAACTGAATATATATGCGTAAGAACTGAATATATATGTGTAAGAACTGAATATATATGTGAAAGAACTGAATATATATGTTTAAGAAATGAATATATATGCGTAAGAAGTGAATATATATGTGTAAGAACAGAATATATATGTGTGAGAACTAAATATATATGTGTAAGAACTGAATATATATGTGTAAGACCTGAATATATATGCGTAAGAACTGAATATATATGCGTAAGAACTGAATATATATGTGTAAGAACTGAATATATATGCATAAGAACTGAATATATATGCGTAAGAACTGAATATATATGCGTAAGAACTGAATATATATGCGTAAGAACTGAATATATATGCGTAAGAACTGAATATATATGCATAAGAACTGAATATATATGTGTAAGAACTGAATATATATGTGTAAGAACTGAATATATATGTGTAAGAACTGAATATATATGTGTAAGAACTGAATATATATGCATAAGAACTGAACATATATGCGTAAGAACTATATATATATGCGTAAGAAGTGAATATATGTGTAAGAACTGAATATATATGTGTAACAACTGAATATATATGTGTAAGAACTGAATATATATGCGTAAGAACTGAATATATATGCGTAAGAAGTGAATATATATGTGTAAGAACTGAATATTTATGCGTTAGAACTGAATATATATGTGTAAGAACTGAATATATATATGTAAGTACTGAATATATATGTGTAACAACAGAATATATATGTGTAAGAACTGAATATATACGCTTAAGAACTGAATATATATGCGTAAGAACTGAATATATATGTGTAAGAACTGAATATATATGCGTAAGAACTGAATATATATGTGTAAGAACTAAATATATATGCGTAAGAACTGAATATATATGCGTAAGAACTGAATATATATGCGTAAGAACTGAATATATAAGCATAAGAACTGAATATATATGTGTAAGAACTGAATATATATGCGTAAGAACTGAATATATATTCGTTAGAACTGAATATATATGCGTAAGAACTGAATATATATACATAAGAACTGAACATATATGCGTAAGAACTGAATATATATGCGTAAGAAGTGAATATATATGTGTAAGAAGTGAATATATATGTGTAAGAACTGAATATATAAGCATAAGAACTGAATATATATGTGTAAGAACTGAATATATATGCATAAGAACAGAACATATATGCGTAAGAACTGAATATATATGCGTAAGAAGTGAATATATATGTGTAAGAACTGAATATATAAATGTAAGAATTGATTATATATGTGTAAGAACTGAATATATATGCGTAAGAATTGAATATATATGCGTAAGAACTGAATATATATGCATAAGAACTGAATATATATGTGTAAGAACTGAATATATATGTGTAAGAACTGAATATATATGCGTAAGAACTGAATATATATGCGTAAGAACTGAATATATAAGTGTAATAACTGAATATATATGTGTAATAACTGAATATATATGCGTAAGAACTGAATATATAAGTGTAAGAATTGAATATATATGTGTAAGAACTGAATATATATGAGTAAGAACTGAATATATATGCGTAAGAACTGAATATATAAGTGTAAGAACTGAATATATATGTGTAAGAACTGAATATATATGTGAAAGAACTGAATAGATATGCGTAAGAAGTGAATATATATGTGTAAGAACTGAATATATATGCGTAAGTACTGAATATATATATGTAAGAAATGAATATATATGTCAAAGAACTGAATATATATGTGTAAGACCTCAATATATATGCGTAAGAACTGAATATATATGCGTAAGAACTGAATATATATGTGTAAGAACTGAATATATATATGCATAAGAACTGAACATATATGCGTAAGAACTGAATATATATGCGTAAGAACTGAATATATATGTGTCAGAACTGAATATATATGTGTAAGAACTGAATATATATGCGTAAGAACTGAATATATAAGTGTAAGAACTGAATATATATGTGTAAGAACTGAATATATATCCGTAAGAACTGAATATATATGTGTAAGAACTGAATATATATGCGTAAGAACTAAATATATATGTGTAAGAACTGAATATATATGTGTAAGAACTGAATATATACGCGTAAGAACTGAATATATATTCGTAAGAACTGAATATATATGCGTAAGAACTGAATATATATGCATAAGAACTGAATATATATGTGTAAGAACTGAATATATATGTGTAAGAACTGAATATATATGTGTAAGAACTGAATATATATGTGTAAGAACTGAATATATATGCATAAGAACTGAACATATATGCGTAAGAACTATATATATATGCGTAAGAAGTGAATATATGTGTAAGAACTGAATATATATGTGAAACAACTGAATATATATGTTTAAGAACTGAACATATATGCGTAAGAAGTGAATATATATGCGTAAGAAGTGAATATATATGTGTAAGAACTGAATATATATGCGTAAGAACTGAATATATATGTGTAAGAACTGAATATATATGTGTAAGAACTGAATATATATGTGTAAGAACTGAATATATATGTGTAAGAACTGAATATATATGCTTAAGAACTGAATATATATGCGTAAGAACTGAATATATATGTGTAAGAACTGAATATATATGCGTAAGAACTGAATATATATGTGTAACAACTAAATATATATGCGTAAGAACTGAATATATATGCGTAAGAAGTGAATATATATGTGTAAGAACTGAATATATATGTGTAAGAAATGAATATATATGTGTAAGAAATGAATATATATGCGTAAGAACTGAATATATATGTGTAAGATCTGAATATATATGCATAAGAACTGAACATATATGCGTAAGAACTGAACATATATGCGTAAGAACTGAATATATATGCGTAAGAACTGAATATATATGTGTCAGAACTGAATATATATGTGTAAGAACTGAATATATATGCGTAAGAACTGAATATATAAGTGTAAGAACTGAATATATATGTGTAAGAACTGAATATATATCCGTAAGAACTGAATATATATGTGTAAGAACTGAATATATATGCGTAAGAACTAAATATATATGTGTAAGAACTGAATATATATGTGTAAGAACTGAATATATATGCGTAAGAACTGAATATATATTCGTAAGAACTGAATATATATGCGTAAGAACTGAATATATATGCATAAGAACTGAATATATATGTGTAAGAACTGAATATATATGTGTAAGAACTGAATATATATGTGTAAGAACTGAATATATATGTGTAAGAACTGAATATATATGCATAAGAACTGAACATATATGCGTAAGAACTATATATATGCGTAAGAAGTGAATATATGTGTAAGAACTGAATATATATGTGAAACAACTGAATATATATGTTTAAGAACTGAACATATATGCGTAAGAAGTGAATATATATGCGTAAGAAGTGAATATATATGTGTAAGAACTGAATATATATGCGTAAGAACTGAATATATATGTGTAAGAACTGAATATATATGTGTAAGAACTGAATATATATGTGTAAGAACTGAATATATATGTGTAAGAACTGAATATATATGCTTAAGAACTGAATATATATGCGTAAGAACTGAATATATATGTGTAAGAACTGAATATATATGCGTAAGAAGTGAATATATATGTGTAAGAACTGAATATATATGTGTAAGAACTGAATATATATGTGTAAGAAATGAATATATATGCGTAAGAACTGAATATATATGTGTAAGATCTGAATATATATGCATAAGAACTGAACATATATGCGTAAGAACTGAACATATATGCGTAAGAACTGAATATATATGCGTAAGAACTGAATATATATGTGTCAGAACTGAATATATATGTGTAAGAACTGAATATATATGCGTAAGAACTGAATATATAAGTGTAAGAACTGAATATATATGTGTAAGAACTGAATATATATCCGTAAGAACTGAATATATATGTGTAAGAACTGAATATATATGCGTAAGAACTAAATATATATGTGTAAGAACTGAATATATATGTGTAAGAACTGAATATATATGCGTAAGAACTGAATATATATTCGTAAGAACTGAATATATATGCGTAAGAACTGAATATATATGCATAAGAACTGAATATATATGTGTAAGAACTGAATATATATGTGTAAGAACTGAATATATATGTGTAAGAACTGAATATATATGTGTAAGAACTGAATATATATGCATAAGAACTGAACATATATGCGTAAGAACTATATATATGCGTAAGAAGTGAATATATGTGTAAGAACTGAATATATATGTGAAACAACTGAATATATATGTTTAAGAACTGAACATATATGCGTAAGAAGTGAATATATATGCGTAAGAAGTGAATATATATGTGTAAGAACTGAATATATATGCGTAAGAACTGAATATATATGTGTAAGAACTGAATATATATGTGTAAGAACTGAATATATATGTGTAAGAACTGAATATATATGTGTAAGAACTGAATATATATGCTTAAGAACTGAATATATATGCGTAAGAACTGAATATATATGTGTAAGAACTGAATATATATGCGTAAGAACTGAATATATATGTGTAAGAACTAAATATATATGGGTAAGAACTGAATATATATGCGTAAGAAGTGAATATATATGTGTAAGAACTGAATATATATGTGTAAGAACTGAATATATATGTGTAAGAAATGAATATATATGCGTAAGAACTGAATATATATGTGTAAGATCTGAATATATATGCATAAGAACTGAACATATATGCGTAAGAACTGAATATATATGCGTAAGAAGTGAATATATATGTGTAAGAACTGAATATATATGTGTAAGAACTGAATATATATGTGTAAGAACTGAATATATATGCGTAAGAACTGAATATATAAATGTAAGAAGTGAATATATATGTGTAAGAACTGAATATATATGTGTAAGAACTGAATATATATGCATAAGAACTGAATATATATGCATAAGAACTGAATATATATGCGTAAGAACTGAATATATATGTGTAAGAACTGAATATATATGCGTAAGAACTGAATATATATGCGTAAGAACTGAATATATAAGTGTCAGAACTGAATATATATGTGTAATAACTGAATATATATTCGTTAGAACTGAATATATATGCGTCAGAACTGAATATATATACATAAGAACTGAACATATATGCGTAAGAACTGAATATATATGCGTAAGAAGTGAATATATATGTGTAAGAAGTGAATATATATGTGTAAGAACTGAATATATAAGCATAAGAACTGAATATATATGTGTAAGAACTGAATATATATGCATAAGAACAGAACATATATGCGTAAGAACTGAATATATATGCGTAAGAAGTGAATATATATGTGTAAGAACTGAATATATAAATGTAAGAATTGATTATATATGTGTAAGAACTGAATATATATGCGTAAGAACTGAATATATATGTGTAAGAACTGAATATATATGCGTAAGAACTGAATATATATGCGTAAGAACTGAATATATAAGTGTAAGAACTGAATATATATGTGTAATAACTGAATATATATGCGTAAGAACTGAATATATAAGTGTAAGAATTGAATATATATGTGTAAGAACTGAATATATATGAGTAAGAACTGAATATATATGCGTAAGAACTGAATATATAAGTGTAAGAACTGAATATATATGTGTAAGAACTGAATATATATGTGAAAGAACTGAATAGATATGCGTAAGAAGTGAATATATATGTGTAAGAACTGAATATATATGCGTAAGTACTGAATATATATGTGTAAGAACTGAATATATATGTCAAAGAACTGAATATATATGTGTAAGACCTCAATATATATGCGTAAGAACTGAATATATATGCGTAAGAACTGAATATATATGTGTAAGAACTGAATATATATATGCATAAGAACTGAACATATATGCGTAAGAACTGAATATATATGCGTAAGAACTAAATATATATGTGTAAGAACTGAATATATATGCGTAAGAACTGAATATATAAGTGTAAGAACTGAATATATATGTGTAAGAACTGAATATATATGCGTAAGAACTGAATATATATGTGTAAGAACTGAATATATATGCGTAAGAACTAAATATATATGTGTAAGAACTGAATATATATGTGTAAGAACTGAATATATATGCGTAAGAACTGAATATATATTCGTAAGAACTGAATATATATGCGTAAGAACTGAATATATATGCATAAGAACTGGATATATATGTGTAAGAACTGAATATATATGTGTGAGAACTGAATATATATGTGTAAGAACTGAATATATATGTGTAAGAACTGAATATATATGCATAAGAACTGAACATATATGCGTAAGAACTATATATATATGCGTAAGAAGTGAATATATATGTAAGAACTGAATATATATGTGTAACGACTGAATATATATGTTTAAGAACTGAACATATATGCGTAAGAACTGAATATATATGCGTAAGAAGTGAATATATATGTGTAAGAACTGAATATATATTCGTTAGAACTGAATATATATGCGTAAGAACTGAATATATATACATAAGAACTGAACATATATGCGTAAGAACTGAATATATATGCGTAAGAAGTGAATATATATGTGTAAGAAGTGAATATATATGTGTAAGAACTGAATATATAAGCATAAGAACTGAATATATATGTGTAAGAACTGAATATATATGCATAAGAACAGAACATATATGCGTAAGAACTGAATATATATGCGTAAGAAGTGAATATATATGTGTAAGAACTGAATATATAAATGTAAGAATTGATTATATATGTGTAAGAACTGAATATATATGTGTAAGAACTGAATATATATGCGTAAGAACTGAATATATATGCATAAGAACTGAATATATATGTGTAAGAACTGAATATATATGTGTAAGAACTGAATATATATGCGTAAGAACTGAATATATATGCGTAAGAACTGAATATATAAGTGTAAGAACTGAATATATATGTGTAATAACTGAATATATATGCGTAAGAACTGAATATATAAATGTAAGAATTGAATATATATGTGTAAGAACTGAATATATATGAGTAAGAACTGAATATATATGCGTAAGAACTGAATATATAAGTGTAAGAACTGAATATATATGTGTAAGAACTGAATATATATGTGAAAGAACTGAATAGATATGTGTAAGAACTGAATATATATGCATAAGAACTGAACATATATGCGTAAGAACTATATATATATGCGTAAGAAGTGAATATATGTGTAAGAACTGAATATATATGTGAAACAACTGATTATATATGTTTAAGAACTGAACATATATGCGTAAGAAGTGAATATATATGCGTAAGAAGTGAATATATATGTGTAAGAACTGAATATATATGCGTAAGAACTGAATATATATGTGTAAGAACTGAATATATATGTGTAAGAACTGAATATATATGTGTAAGAACTGAATATATATGTGTAAGAACTGAATATATATGCTTAAGAACTGAATATATATGCGTAAGAACTGAATATATATGTGTAAGAACTGAATATATATGTGTAAGAACTGAATATATATGTGTAAGAACTAAATATATATGCGTAAGAACTGAATATATATGCGTAAGAAGTGAATATATATGTGTAAGAACTGAATATATATGTGTAAGAACTGAATATATATGTGTAAGAAATGAATATATATGCGTAAGAACTGAATATATATGTGTAAGATCTGAATATATATGCATAAGAACTGAACATATATGCGTAAGAACTGAATATATATTCGTAAGAACTGAATATATATGCGTAAGAACTGAATATATATCCATAAGAACTGAATATATATGTGTAAGAACTGAATATATATGTGTAAGAACTGAATATATATGTGTAAGAACTGAATATATATGTGTAAGAACTGAATATATATGCATAAGAACTGAACATATATGCGTAAGAACTATATATATATGCGTAAGAAGTGAATATATGTGTAAGAACTGAATATATATGTGAAACAACTGAATATATATGTTTAAGAACTGAACATATATGCGTAAGAAGTGAATATATATGCGTAAGAAGTGAATATATATGTGTAAGAACTGAATATATATGCGTAAGAACTGAATATATATGTGTAAGAACTGAATATATATGTGTAAGAACTGAATATATATGTGTAAGAACTGAATATATATGTGTAAGAACTGAATATATATGCTTAAGAACTGAATATATATGCGTAAGAACTGAATATATATGTGTAAGAACTGAATATATATGCGTAAGAACTGAATATATATGTGTAAGAACTAAATATATATGCGTAAGAACTGAATATATATGCGTAAGAAGTGAATATATATGTGTAAGAACTGAATATATATGTGTAAGAACTGAATATATATGTGTAAGAAATGAGTATATATGTGTAAGAACTGAATATATATGTGTAAGATCTGAATATATATGCATAAGAACTGAACATATATGCGTAAGAACTGAACATATATGCGTAAGAACTGAATATATATGCGTAAGAACTGAATATATATGTGTCAGTACTGAATATATATGTGTAAGAACTGAATATATATGCGTAAGAACTGAATATATAAGTGTAAGAACTGAATATATATGTGTAAGAACTGAATATATATCCGTAAGAACTGAATATATATGTGTAAGAACTGAATATATATGCGTAAGAACTAAATATATATGTGTAAGAACTGAATATATATGTGTAAGAACTGAATATATAAGCATAAGAACTGAATATATATGTGTAAGAACTGAATATATATGCGTAAGAACTGAATATATATTCGTTAGAACTGAATATATATGCGTAAGAACTGAATATATATACATAAGAACTGAACATATATGCGTAAGAACTGAATATATATGCGTAAGAAGTGAATATATATTTGTAAGAAGTGAATATATATGTGTAAGAACTGAATATATAAGCATAAGAACTGAATATATATGTGTAAGAACTGAATATATATGCATAAGAACAGAACATATATGCGTAAGAACTGAATATATATGCGTAAGAAGTGAATATATATGTGTAAGAACTGAATATATAAATGTAAGAATTGATTATATATGTGTAAGAACTGAATATATATGTGTAAGAACTGAATATATATGCCTAAGAACTGAATATATATGTATAAGAACTGAATATATATGTGTAAGAACTGAATATATATGTGTAAGAACTGAATATATATGCGTAAGAACTGAATATATATGCGTAAGAACTGAATATATAAGTGTAAGAACTGAATATATATGTGTAATAACTGAATATATATGCGTAAGAACTGAATATATAAATGTAAGAATTGAATATATATGTGTAAGAACTAAATATATATGAGTAAGAACTGAATATATATGCGTAAGAACTGAATATATAAGTGTAAGAACTGAATATATATGTGTAAGAACTGAATATATATGTGAAAGAACTGAATAGATATGCGTAAGAAGTGAATATATATGTGTAAGAACTGAATATATATGCGTAAGTACTGAATATATATGTGTAAGAACTGAATATATATGTGAAAGAACTGAATATATATGTGTAAGACCTCAATATATATGCGTAAGAACTGAATATATATGCGTAAGAACTGAATATATATGTGTAAGAACTGAATATATATATGCATAAGAACTGAACATATATGCGTAAGAACTGAATATATATGCGTAAGAACTGAATATATATGTGTCAGAACTGAATATATATGTGTAAGAACTGAATATATATGCGTAAGAACTGAATATATAAGTGTAAGAACTGAATATATATGTGTAAGAACTGAATATATATCCGTAAGAACTGAATATGTATGTGTAAGAACTAAATATATATGCGTAAGAACTAAATATATATGTGTAAGAACTGAATATATATGTGTAAGAACTGAATATATATGCGTAAGAACTGAATATATATTCGTAAGAACTGAATATATATGCGTAAGAACTGAATATATATGCATAAGAACTGAATATATATGTGTAAGAACTGAATATATATGTGTAAGAACTGAATATATATGTGTAAGAACTGAATATATATGCATAAGAACTGAACATATATGCGTAAGAACTATATAGATATGCGTAAGAAGTGAATATATGTGTAAGAACTGAATATATATGTGAAACAACTGAATATATATGTTTAAGAACTGAACATATATGCGTAAGAAGTGAATATATATGCGTAAGAAGTGAATATATATGTGTAAGAACTGAATATATATGCGTAAGAACTGAATATATATGTGTAAGAAATGAATATATATGTGTAAGAACTGAATATATATGTGTAAGAACTGAATATATATGTGTAAGAACTGAATATATATGCTTAAGAACTGAATATATATGCGTAAGAACTGAATATATATGTGTAAGAACTGAATATATATGCGTAAGAACTGAATATATATGTGTAAGAACTAAATATATATGCGTAAGAACTGAATATATATGCGTAAGAAGTGAATATATATGTGTAAGAACTGAATATATATGTGTAAGAACTGAATATATATGTGCAAGAAATGAATAAATATGCGTAAGAACTGAATATATATGTGTAAGATCTGAATATGTATGCACAAGAACTGAACATATATGCGTAAGAACTGAATATATATGCGTAAGAAGTGAATATATATGTATAAGAACTGAATATATATGTGTAAGAACTGAATATATATGTGTAAGAACTGAATATATATGCGTAAGAACTGAATATATAAATGTAAGAATTGAATATATATGTGTAAGAACTGAATATATATGTGTAAGAACTGAATATATATGCATAAGAACTGAATATATATGCATAAGAACTGAATATATATGCGTAAGAACTGAATATATATGTGTAAGAACTGAATATATATGCGTAAGAACTGAATATATATGCGTAAGAACTGAATATATAAGTGTAAGAACTGAATATATATGTGTAATAACTGAATATATATGCGTAAGAACTGAATATATATGCGTAAGAACAGAATATATAAGTGTAAGAACTGAATATATCAGTGTAAGAACTGAATATATATGTGTAAGAACTGAATATATATGTGTAAGAACTGAATATATATGCGTAAGAACTGAATATATATGCATAAGAGCTGAATATATATGCGTAAGAACTTAATATATATGTGTTAGAACTGAATATATATGCGTAAGAACTGAATATATATTCGTTAGAACTAAATATATATGTGTAAGAACTAAATATATATGCGTAAGAAATAAATATATGCATAAGAACTGAACATATATGCGTAAGAACTGAATATATATGAGTAAGAACTGAATATATATGCATAAGAACTGAATATATATGTGTAAGAACTGAATATATATGTGTTAGAACTGAATATATTTGTGTAAGAACTGAATATATATGCATAAGAACTGAACATATTTGCGTAAGAACTATATATATAAGCGTAAGAAGTGAATATATGTGTAAGAACTGAATATATATGTGTAAGAACTGAATATATATGTGTAAGAACTGAATATATATGTGTAAGAACTGAATATATATGCGTAAGAAGTAAATATATATGTGTAAGAACTGAATATATATGCGTAAGAACTGAATATATATGTGTAAGAACTGAATATATATGTGTAATAACTGAATATATATGCGTAAGAACTGAATATATATGCGTAAGAACAGAATATATAAGTGTAAGAACTGAATATATCAGTGTAAGAACTGATATATATGTGTAAGAACTGAATATATATGTGTAAGAACTGAATATATATGCGTAAGAACTGAATATATATGCATAAGAGCTGAATATAAATGCGTAAGAACTTAATATATATGTGTTAGAACTGAATATATATGCGTAAGAACTGAATATATATGCGTAAGAACTGAATATATATGTGTTAGAACTAAATATATATGCGTAAGAAATGAATATATATGCATAAGAACTGAACATATATGCGTAAGAACTGAATATATATGAGTAAGAACTGAATATATATGCATAAGAACTGAATATATATGTGTAAGAACTGAATATATATGTGTAAGAACTGAATATATATGTGTAAGAACTGAATATATATGCATAAGAACTGAACATATATGCGTAAGAACTATATATATAAGCGTAAGAAGTGAATATATGTGTAAGAACTGAATATATATGTGTAAGAACTGAATATATATGTGTAAGAACTGAATATATATGTGTAAGAACTGAATATATATGCGTAAGAAGTAAATATATATGTGTAAGAACTGAATATATATGCGTAAGAACTGAATATATATGTGTAAGAACTGAATATATATGTGAAAGAACTGAATATATATGTTTAAGAAATGAATATATATGCGTAAGAAGTGAATATATATGTGTAAGAACAGAATATATATGTGTGAGAACTAAATATATATGTGTAAGAACTGAATATATATGTGTAAGACCTGAATATATATGCGTAAGAACTGAATATATATGCGTAAGAACTGAATATATATGTGTAAGAACTGAATATATATGCATAAGAACTGAATATATATGCGTAAGAACTGAATATATATGCGTAAGAACTGAATATATATGCGTAAGAACTGAATATATATGCGTAAGAACTGAATATATATGCATAAGAACTGAATATATATGTGTAAGAACTGAATAT
>JAWPHD010020239.1:0-32600 GCA_037043455.1 Cyrtodaria siliqua | reverse complement strand
TATATATTCAGTTGTTACACATATATATTCAGTTCTTACACTTATATATTCAGTTCTACGCATATATATTCAGTTCTTACACATATATATTCCGTTCTTACGCATATATTCAGTTCTTACGCATATATATTCCGTCCTTACGAATATATTTTCCGTTCTTACACATATATATTCAGTTCCTACACATATATATTCAGTTCTTACACATATATATTCAGTTCTAACACATATATATTCAGTTCTTACACATATATATTCAGTTCTTACACATATATATTCAGTTCTTACACATATATATTCAGTTCTAACACATATATATTCAGTTCTTACGCATATATATTTAGTTCTTACACATATATATTCAGTTCTTACGCATATATATTCAGTTCTTACACATATATATTCAGTTCTTACGCATATATATTCCGTTCTTACACATATATTCAGTTCTTACGCATATATATTCCGTGATTACGAATATATATTCAGTTCTTACACATATATATTCCGTTCTTACGAATATATATTCAGTTCTTACGCATATATGTTCAGTTCTTACGCATGTATATTCAGTTCTTACACATATATATTCAGTTCTTACAAATATATATTCAGTTCTTACACATATATATTCAGTTCTTACACATATATATTCAGTTCTAACACATATATATTCAGTTCTTAAACATATATATTCAGTTCTTACGCATATATATTCAGTTCTTACACATATATATTCCGTTCTTACGCATATATATTCCGTTCTTACGCATATATTCAGTTCTTACGCATATATATTCCGTTCTTACGCATATATATTCCGTTCTGACTCATATATATTCAGTTCTTACGCATATATATTCCGTTCTTTCGAATATATATTCAGTTCTTACGCATATATGTTCAGTTCTTACGCATGTATATTCAGTTCTTACACATATATATTCAGTTCATACAGATATATATTCAGTTATTAGACATATATATTATGTTCTTACACATATATATTCAGTTGTTACACATATATATTCAGTTCTTACACTTATATATTCAGTTCTACGCATATATATTCAGTTCTTACACATATATATTCCGTTCTTACGCATATATTCAGTTCTTACGCATATATATTCCGTCCTTACGAATATATTTTCCGTTCTTACACATATATATTCAGTTCCTACACATATATATTCAGTTCTTACACATATATATTCAGTTCTAACACATATATATTCAGTTCTTACACATATATATTCAGTTCTTACACATATATTTTCAGTTCTTACACATATATATTCAGTTCTTACACATATATATTCATTCAGTTCTTACACATATATATTCAGTTCTAACACATATATATTCAGTTCTTACGCATATATATTCCGTTCTTTCACATATATATTCAGTTCTTACACATATATATTCACTTCTTACACATATATATTTAGTTCAGTTCTTACACATATATATTCAGTTCTTACACATATATATAGTTCTTACACATATCTATTCAGTTCTTACACATATATATTCAGTTCTTACGCATATATATTCAGTTCTTACACATATATATTCCGTTCTTACGCATATATATTCCGTTATTACGCATATATTCAGTTCTTACGCATATATATTCCGTTCTTACGAATATATATTCAGTTCTTACACATATATATTCCGTTCTTACGCTTATATATTCCGTTCTTACGCATATATAATCAGTTCTTACACATATATATTCCGTTCTTACGCATATATATTCCGTTCTTACGCATATATATTCAGTTCTTACGCATATACATTCCGTTCTTACGAATATATATTCAGTTCTTACGCATATATGTTCAGTTCTTACGCATGTATATTCAGTTCTTACACATATATATTCAGTTCTTACACATATATATTCAGTTCTTACACATATATATTCAGTTCTTACACATATATATTCAGTTCTTACACATATATATTCAGTTTTTACACATATATATTCAGTACTTACGCATATATATTCATTTCTTACACATATATATTCAGTTCTTACGCATATATACATCGTTCTTACGCATATATTCAGTTCTTACGCATATATATTCCGTTCTTACGCATATGTATTCCGTTCTTACGCATATATATTCCGTTCTTAAGCATATATGTTCAGTTCTTACGCATGTATATTCAGTTCTTACAGATATATATTCAGTTCTTACAAATATATATTCAGTTCTTAGACATATATATTCAGTTCTTACACATATATATTCAGTTCTTACACATATATATTCAGTTCTTACACATATATATTCAGTTCTTACGCATATATATTCAGTTCTTACACATATATATTCCGTTCTTACGCATATATTCAGTTCTTACGCATATATATTCCGTTCTTACGAATATATATTCAGTTCTTACACATATATATTCAGTTCTTACACATATATATTCAGTTCTTACACATATATATTCAGTTCTTACAAATATATTTTCAGTTCTTACACATATATATTCAGTTCTTACACATATATATTCAGTTCTTACAAATATATTTTCAGTTCTTACACATATATATTCAGTTCTTACACATATATATTCAGTTCTTACGCATATATATTCAGTTCTTACACATATATATTCAGTTCTTACGCATATATATTCAGCACTTTCGCATATATATTCAGGTCTTACGCATATATATTCAGTTCTTACGCATATATGTTCAGTTCTTACGCATGTATATTCAGTTCTTACACATATATATTCAGTTCTTACACATATATATTCAGTTCAGTTCTTACACATATATATTCCGTTCTTACGCATATATTCCGTTCTTACGCATATATATTCAGTTCTTACACATATATATTCCGCTCTTACGCATATATATTCCGTTCTTACGCATATATTTAGTTCTTACGCATATATATTCCGTTCTTACGAATATATATTCAGTTCTTACACATATATATTCCGTTCTTACGCATATATATTCCGTTCTTACGCATATATATTCAGTTTTTACACATATATATTCCGTTCTTACGTATAAATATTCCGTTCTTACGCATATATTCAGTTCTTACGCATATATATTCCGTGATTACGAATATATATTCAGTTCTTACACATATATATTCAGTTCTTACACATATATATTCAGTTCTTACACATATATATTCAGTTCTTACGCATATATATTCAGTTCTAACGCATATATATTCAGTTCTTACACATATATATTCAGTTCTTACACATATATATTCAGTTCTTACGCATATATATTCCGTTCTTACGCATATATATTCAGTTCTTACGCATATATATTCCGATCTTACGAATATATATTCAGTTCTTACGCATATATTTTCAGTTCTTACGCATGTATATTCAGTTCTTACACATATATATTCAGTTCTTACAGATATATATTCAGTTTTTACACATATATATTCAGTTCTTACACATATATATTCAGTTCGTACACATATATATTCAGTTCTTACACATATATTTTCAGTTCTTACACATATATATTCAGTTCTTACACATATATATTCAGTTCTTACGCATATATATTCAGTTTTTACACACATATATTCCGTTCTTACGTATAAATATTCCGTTCTTACGCATATATTCAGTTCTTACGCATATATATTCCGTGATTACGAATATATATTCAGTTCTTACACATATATATTCCGTTCTTACGAATATATATTCAGTTCTTACGCATGTATATTCAGTTCTTACACATATATATTCAGTTCTTACACATATATATTCAGTTCTTACACATATATATTCAGTTCTTACACATATATATTCAGTTCTTACACATATATATTCAGTTCTTAAACATATATATTCAGTTCTTACGCATATATATTCAGTTCTTACACATATATATTCCGTTTTTACGCATATATATTCGTTCTTACGCATATATTCAGTTCTTACGTATATATATTCCGTTCTTACGCATATATATTCCGTTCTTAACCATATATATTCAGTTCTTACGCATATATTACGTTCTTACGAATATATATTCAGTTCTTACGCATATATGTTCAGTTCTTACGCATGTATATTCAGTTCTTACACATATATAATCAGTTCTTACAGATATATATTCAGTTCTTACACATATATATTCAGTTCTTACACATATATATTCAGTTCTTACACATATATATTCAGTTCTTACGCATATATATTCAGTTCTTACACATATATATTCCGTTCTTACGCATATATTCAGTTCTTACGCATATATTCCGTTCTTACGCATATATATTCAGTTCTTACGCAAATATTCAGTTCTTACGCATATATATTCCGTTCTTACGCATATATATTCAGTTCTTACGCATATATGTTCAGTTCTTACGCATATATATTCAGTTATTACGCATATATTCAGTTCTTACGCATATATTCCGTTCTTACGCATATATATTCAGTTCTTACGCATATATTCATTTCTTACGCATATATATTCAGTTCTTACGCATATATATTCAGTTCTTACACATATATATTCAGTTCTGACGCATATATATTCAGTTCTTACACATATATATTCCGTTTTTATGAATATATATTCAGTTCTTACGCATATATATTCAGTTCTTACGCATATATTTTCAGTTCTTACGCATATATATTCAGTTCTTACACATATATATTCAGATCTTACACATATATATTCATTTCTTACACATATATATTCAGTTCTAACACATATATATTCAGTTGTTACACTTATATATTCAGTTCTTACACTTATATATTCAGTTCTACGTATATATATTCAGTTCTTACACATATATATTCCGTTCTAACGCATATATTCAGTCCTTACGCATATATATTCCTTTCTTACGAATATATATTCAGTTCTTACACATATATATTCAGTTCCTACACATATATATTCAGTTCTTACACATATATATTCAGTTCTTACACATATATATTCAGTTCTTACACATATATATTCAGTTCTTACACATATTTATTTTCCGTTCTTATGCATATATATTCAGTTCTTACACATATATATTCAGTTCTTACACATATATACTCAGTTCTTACGCATATATATTCCGTTCTTACGCATATATATTCAGTTCTTACGCATATATATTCCGATCTTACGAATATATATTCAGTTCTTACGCATATATGTTCAGTTCTTACTCATGTATATTCAGTTATTACACATATATATTCAGTTCTTACACATATATATTCAGTTCTTACCCATATATATTCAGTTCTTACACATATATATTCAGTTCTTACACATATATATTCAGTTCTTACACATATATATTCAGTTCTTATGCATATATATTCAGTTCTTACACATATATATTCAGTTCTTACGCATATATATTCCGTTCTTACGAATATATATTCAGTTCTTACGCATATATGTTCAGTTCTTACGCATGTATATTCAGTTCTTACACATATATATTCAGTTCTTACAGATATATATTCAGTTCTTACACATATATATTCAGTTCTTACACATATATATTCAGTTCTTACACATATTCATTCAGTTCTTACGCATATATATTCAGTTCTTACACATATATATTCCGTTCTTTCGCATATATTCAGTTCTTACGCATATATATTCCGTTCTTACGAATATATATTCAGTTCTTACACATATATATTCAGTTCTTACACATATATATTCAGTTCTTACACATATATATTCCGTTCTTACGAATATATATTCAGTTCTTACGCATATATGTTCAGTTCTTACGCATGTATATTCAGTTCTTACACATATATATTCAGTTCTTACAAATATATATTCAGTTCTTACACATATATATTCAGTTCTTACACATATATATTCAGTTCTTACACATATATATTCAGTTCTTAAACATATATATTCAGTTCTTACGCATATATATTCAGTTCTTACACATATATATTCCGTTCTAACGCATATATATTCCTTTCTTACGCATATATTCAGTTCTTACGCATATATATTCCGTTCTTACGCATATATATTCAGTTCTTACGCATATATGTTCAGTTCTTACGCATGTATATTCAGTTCTTACACATATATATTCAGTTCTTACAGATATATATTCAGTTCTTACACATATATATTCAGTTCTTACACATATATATTCAGTTCTTACACATATTCATTCAGTTCTTACGCATATATATTCAGTTCTTACACATATATATTCAGTTCTTACACATATATATTCAGTTTTTACACATATATATTCAGTTCTTACACATATATATTCAGTTCTTACACATATATATTCAGTTCTTACAAATATATTTTCAGTTCTTACACATATATTTTCAGTTCTTACACATATATATTCAGTTCTTACACATATATATTCAGTTCTTACGCATATATATTCAGTTCTTACACATATATATTCAGTTGTTACGCATATATATTCCGTTCTTACACATATATTCAGTTCTTACGCATATATATTCCGTGATTTCGAATATATATTCAGTTCTTACACATATATATTCCGTTCTTACGAATATATATTCAGTTCTTACGCATATATGTTCAGTTCTTACGCATGTATATTCAGTTCTTACACATATATATTCAGTTCTTACAAATATATATTCAGTTCTTACACATATATATTCAGTTCTTACACATATATATTCAGTTCTTAAACATATATATTCAGTTCTTACGCATATATATTCAGTTCTTACACATATATTCAGTTCTTACGCATATATATTCCGTTCTTACGCATATATTCAGTTCTTACGCATATATATTCCGTTCTTACGCATATATATTCCGTTCTGACGCATATATATTCAGTTCTTACGCATATATATTCCGTTCTTGCGAATATATATTCAGTTCTTACGCATATATGTTCAGTTCTTACGCATGTATATTCAGTGTTTACACATATATATTCAGTTCTTACACATATATATTCAGTTCTTACACATATATATTTAGTTCTTAAACATATATATTCAGTTCTTACGCATATATATTCAGTTCTTAAACATATATATTCAGTTCTTACACATATATATTCAGTTCTTACAAATATATATTCAGTTGTTACACATATATATTCAGTTGTTACACATATATATTCAGTTCTTACACTTATATATTCAGTTCTACGCATATATATTCAGTTCTTACACATATATATTCCGTTCTTACGCATATATTCAGTTCTTACGCATATATATTCCGTTCTTACGAATATATATTCCGTTCTTACACATATATATTCAGTTCCTACACATATATATTCAGTTCTTACACATATATATTCAGTTCTTACACATATATATTCAGTTCTTACACATATATATTCAGTTCTTACACATATATATTCAGTTCTTACACATATATATTCAGTTCTTACACATATATATTCCGTTCTAACGAATATATATTCAGTTCTTACGCATATATGTTCAGTTCTTACGCATGTATATTCAGTTCATACACATATATATTCAGTTCTTACAAATATATATTCAGTTCTTACACATATATATTCAGTTCTTACACATATATATTCAGTTCTTACACATATATATTCAGTTCTTACACATATATATTCAGTTCTTACGCATATATATTCAGTTCTTACACATATATATTCAGTTCTTACACATATATATTCAGTTCTTACACATATATATTCAGTTCTAACACATATATATTCAGTTCTTACGCATATATATTCCGTTCTTTCACATATATATTCAGTTCTTACACATATATATTCAGTTCTTACAGATATATATTCAGTTCTTACACATATATATTCAGTTCTTACATATATATATTCAGTTCTTACACATATATATTCAGTTCTTACACATATATATTCAGTTCTTACGCATATATATTCAGTACTTTCGCATATATATTCAGTTCTTACGCATATATATTCAGTTCTTACGCATATATGTTCAGTTCTTACGCATGTATATTCAGTTCTTACACATATATATTCAGTTCTTACACATATATATTCAGTTCTTACACATATATATTTAGTTCAGTTCTTACACATATATATTCAGTTCTTACACATATATATTCAGTTCTTACACATATATATTCAGTTCTTACACATATATATTCAGTTCTTACATATATATATTCAGTTCTTACACATATATATTCCGTTCTAACGCATATATATTCAGTTATTACGCATATATTCAGTTCTTACGCATATATATTCCGTTCTTACGAATATATATTCAGTTCTTACACATATATATTCCGTTCTTACGCTTATATATTCCGTTCTTACGCATATATAATCAGTTCTTACACATATATATTCCGTTCTTACGCATATATATTCCGTTCTTACGCATATATATTCAGTTCTTACGCATATACATTCCGTTCTTACGAATATATATTCAGTTCTTACGCATATATATTCAGTTCTTACGCATGTATATTCAGTTCTTACACATATATATTCAGTACTTACGCATATATATTCAGTTCTTACACATATATATTCCGTTCTTACGCATATATACATCGTTCTTACGCATATATTCAGTTCTTACGCATATATATTCCGTTCTTACGCATATATATTCCGTTCTTACGAATATATATTCAGTTCTTACGCCTATATATTCAGTTCTTACACATATATATTCCGTTCTTACGCATATATTCAGTTCTTACGCATATATATTCCGTTCTTACGAATATATATTCAGTTCTTACACATATATATTCAGTTCTTACACATATATATTCAGTTCTTACACATATATATTCAGTTCTTACACATATATATTCAGTTCTTACACATATATATTCAGTTCTTAAACATATATATTCAGTTCTTACACATATATATTCAGTTCATACAGATATATATTCAGTTATTAGACATATATATTCAGTTCTTACACATATATATTCAGTTGTTACACATATATATTCAGTTCTTACACTTATATATTCAGTTCTACGCATATATATTCAGTTCTTACACATATATATTCCGTTCTTACGCATATATTTAGTTCTTACGCATATATATTCCGTTCTTACGAATATATATTCAGTTCTTACACATATATATTCAGTTCCTACACATATATATTCAGTTCTTACACATATATATTCAGTTCTTACACATATATATTCAGTTCTTACACATATATATTCAGTTCTTACACATATATATTCAGTTCTTACGCATATATATTCAGTTCTTACACATATATATTCAGTTCTTACGCATATATATTCCGTTCTTACACATATATTCAGTTCTTACGCATATATATTCCGTGATTACGAATATATATTCAGTTCTTACACATATATATTCCGTTCTTACGAATATATATTCAGTTCTTACGCATATATGTTCAGTTCTTACGCATGTATATTCAGTTCTTACACATATATATTCAGTTCTTACAAATATATATTCAGTTCTTACACATATATATTCAGTTCTTACACATATATATTCAGTTCTTACACATATATATTTAGTTCTTAAACATATATATTCAGTTCTTACGCATATATATTCAGTTCTTAAACATATATATTCAGTTCTTACACATATATATTCAGTTCTTACACATATATATTCAGTTCTTACGCATATATATTCAGTTCTTACACATATATATTCAGTTCTTACGCATATATATTCCGTTCTTACACGTATATTCAGTTCTTACGCATATATATTCCGTGATTACGAATATATATTCAGTTCTTACACATATATATTCCGTTCTTACGAATATATATTCAGTTCTTACGCATATTTGTTCAGTTCTAACGCATGTATATTCAGTTCATACACATATATATTCAGTTCTTACAAATATATATTCAGTTCTTACACATATATATTCAGTTCTTACACATATATATTCAGTTCTTACACATATATATTCAGTTCTAACACATATATATTCAGTTCTTACGCATATATATTCAGTTCTTACACATATATATTCCGTTCTTACGCATATATATTCCGTTCTTACGCATATATTCAGTTCTTACGCATATATATTCCGTTATTACGCATATATATTCCGTTCTGACGCATATATATTCAGTTCTTACGCATATATATTCCGTTCTTGCGAATATATATTCAGTTCTTACGCATATATGTTCAGTTCTTACGCATGTATATTCAGTTCTTACACATATATATTCAGTTCATACAGATATATATTCAGTTATTAGACATATATATTCAGTTCTTACACATATATATTCAGTTGTTACACATATATATTCAGTTCTTACACTTATATATTCAGTTCTACGCATATATATTCAGTTCTTACACATATATATTCCGTTCTTACGCATATATTCAGTTCTTACGCATATATATTCCGTTCTTACGAATATATATTCAGTTCTTACACATATATATTCAGTTCCTACACATATATATTCAGTTCTTACACATATATATTCAGTTCTTACACATATATATTCAGTTCTTACACATATATATTCAGTTCTTACACATATATATTCAGTTCTTACGCATATATATTCAGTTCTTACACATATATATTCAGTTCTTACGCATATATATTCCGTTCTTACACATATATTCAGTTCTTACGCATATATATTCCGTGATTACGAATATATATTCAGTTCTTACACATATATATTCCGTTCTTACGAATATATCTTCAGTTCTTACGCATATATGTTCAGTTCTTACGCATGTATATTCAGTTCTTACACATATATATTCAGTTCTTACAAATATATATTCAGTTCTTACACATATATATTCAGTTCTTACACATATATATTCAGTTCTTACACATATATATTTAGTTCTTAAACATATATATTCAGTTCTTAAACATATATATTCAGTTCTTACAAATATATTTTCAGTTCTTACACATATATATTCAGTTCTTACACATATATATTCAGTTCTTACGCATATATATTCAGTTCTTACACATATATATTCAGTTCTTACGCATATATATTCCGTTCTTACACGTATATTCAGTTCTTACACATATATATTCCGTGATTACGAATATATATTCAGTTCTTACACATATATATTCCGTTCTTACGAATATATATTCAGTTCTTACGCATATATGTTCAGTTCTAACGCATGTATATTCAGTTCATACACATATATATTCAGTTCTTACAAATATATATTCAGTTCTTACACATATATATTCAGTTCTTACACATATATATTCAGTTCTTACACATATATATTCAGTTCTTACACATATATATTCAGTTCTTACGCATATATATTCAGTTCTTACACATATATATTCCGTTCTTACGCATATATATTCCGTTCTTACGCATATATTCAGTTCTTACGCATATATATTCCGTTCTTACGCATATATATTCCGTTCTGACGCATATATATTCAGTTCTTACGCATATATATTCCGTTCTTGCGAATATATATTCAGTTCTTACGCATATATGTTCAGTTCTTACGGATGTATATTCAGTTCTTACACATATATATTCAGTTCATACAGATATATATTCAGTTATTAGACATATATATTCAGTTCTTACACATATATATTCAGTTGTTACACATATATATTCAGTTCTTACACATATATATTCAGTTCTTACGCATATATATTCAGTTCTTACACATATATATTCAGTTCTTACGCATATATATTCCGTTCTTACACATATATTCAGTTCTTACGCATATATATTCCGTGATTACGAATATATATTCAGTTCTTACACATATATATTCCGTTCTTACGGATATATATATTCAGTTCTTACGCATATATGTTCAGTTCTTACGCATGTATATTCAGTTCTTACACATATATATTCAGTTCTTACAAATATATATTCAGTTCTTACACATATATATTCAGTTCTTACACATATATATTCAGTTCTTACACATATATATTCAGTTCTTAAACATATATATTCAGTTCTTACGCATATATATTCAGTTCTTACACATATATATTCCGTTCTTACGCATATATATTCCGTTCTTACGCATATATTCAGTTCTTACGCATATATATTCGGTTCTTACGCATATATATTCCGTTCTGACGCATATATATTCAGTTCTTACGCATATATATTCCGTTCTTTCGAATATATATTCAGTTCTTACGCATATATGTTCAGTTCTTACGCATGTATATTCAGTTCTTACACATATATATTCAGTTCATACAGATATATATTCAGTTATTAGACATATATATTCAGTTCTTACACATATATATTCAGTTCTAACACATATATATTCAGTTCTTACGCATATATATTCCGTTCTTTCACATATATATTCAGTTCTTACACATATATATTCACTTCTTACACATATATATTTAGTTCAGTTCTTACACATATATATTCAGTTCTTACACATATATATTCAGTTCTTACACATATCTATTCAGTTCTTACACATATATATTCAGTTCTTACGCATATATATTCAGTTCTTACACATATATATTCCGTTCTTACGCATATATATTCCGTTATTACGCATATATTCAGTTCTTACGCATATATATTCCGTTCTTACGAATATATATTCAGTTCTTACACATATATATTCCGTTCTTACGCTTATATATTCCGTTCTTACGCATATATAATCAGTTCTTACACATATATATTCCGTTCTTACGCATATATATTCCGTTCTTACGCATATATATTCAGTTCTTACGCATATACATTCCGTTCTTACGAATATATATTCAGTTCTTACGCATATATGTTCAGTTCTTACGCATGTATATTCAGTTCTTACACATATATATTCAGTTCTTACACATATATATTCAGTTCTTACACATATATATTCAGTTCTTACACATATATATTCAGTTCTTACACATATATATTCAGTTTTTACACATATATATTCAGTACTTACGCATATATATTCAGTTCTTACACATACATATTCCGTTCTTACGCATATATACATCGTTCTTACGCATATATTAAGTTCTTACGCATATATATTCCGTTCTTACGCATATATATTCCGTTCTTACGCATATATATTCCGTTCTTAAGCATATATGTTCAGTTCTTACGCATGTATATTCAGTTCTTACAGATATATATTCAGTTCTTACACATATCTATTCAGTTCTTACACATATATATTCAGTTCTTACACATATATATTCAGTTCTTACACATATATATTCAGTTCTTACACATATATATTCAGTTCTTACGCATATATATTCAGTTCTTACACATATATATTCCGTTCTTACGCATATATTCAGTTCGTACGCATATATATTCCGTTCTTACGAATATATATTCAGTTCTTACACATATATATTCAGTTCTTACACATATATATTCAGTTCTTACACATATATATTGAGTTCTTACACATATATATTGAGTTCTTACACATATATATTCAGTTCTTACACATATATATTCAGTTCTTACACATATATATTCAGTTTTTCAAATATATTTTCAGTTCTTACACATATATATTCAGTTCTTACACATATATATTCAGTTCTTACGCATATATATTCAGTTCTTACACATATATATTCAGTTCTTACGCATATATATTCCGTTCTTACATATATATTCAATTCTTACGCATATATATTCCGTGATTACGAATATATATTCAGTTCTTACAGATATATATTCAGTTCTTACACATATATATTCAGTTCTTACATATATATATTCAGTTCTTACACATATATATTCAGTTCTTACACATATATATTCAGTTCTTACGCATATATATTCAGTACTTTTGCATATATATTCAGTTCTTACGCATATATATTCAGTTCTTACGCATATATGTTCAGTTCTTACGCATGTATATTCAGTTCTTACACATATATATTCAGTTCTTACACATATATATTCAGTTCTAACACATATATATTTAGTTCAGTTCTTACACATATATATTCAGTTCTTACAAATATATATTCAGTTCTTACACATTCAGTTCTTACACATATATATTCAGTTCTTACACATATATATTCAGTTCTTACACATATATATTCAGTTCTTACACATATATATTCAGTTCTTAAACATATATATTCAGTTCTTACACATATATATTCAGTTCATACAGATATATATTCAGTTATTAGACATATATATTCAGTTCTTACACATATATATTCAGTTGTTACACATATATATTCAGTTCTTACACTTATATATTCAGTTCTACGCATATATATTTAGTTCTTACACATATATATTCCGTTCTTACGCATATATTCAGTTCTTACGCATATATATTCCGTTCTTACGAATATATATTCAGTTCTTACACATATATATTCAGTTCCTACACATATATATTCAGTTCTTACACATATATATTCAGTTCTTACACATATATATTCAGTTCTTACACATATATATTCAGTTCTTACACATATATATTCAGTTCTTACGCATATATATTCAGTTCTTACACATATATATTCAGTTCTTACGCATATATATTCCGTTCTTACACATATATTCAGTTCTTACGCATATATATTCCGTGATTACGAATATATATTCAGTTCTTACACATATATATTCCGTTCTTACGAATATATATTCAGTTCTTACGCATATATGTTCAGTTCTTACGCATGTATATTCAGTTCTTACACATATATATTCAGTTCTTACAAATATATATTCAGTTCTTACACATATATATTCAGTTCTTACACATATATATTCAGTTCTTACACATATATATTTAGTTCTTAAACATATATATTCAGTTCTTACGCATATATATTCAGTTCTTAAACAAATATATTCAGTTCTTACACATATATATTCAGTTCTTACACATATATATTCAGTTCTTACGCATATATATTCAGTTCTTACACATATATATTCAGTTCTTACGCATATATATTCCGTTCTTACACGTATATTCAGTTCTTACGCATATATATTCCGTGATTACGAATATATATTCAGTTCTTACACATATATATTCCGTTCTTACGAATATATATTCAGTTCTTACGCATATTTGTTCAGTTCTAACGCATGTATATTCAGTTCATACACATATATATTCAGTTCTTACAATTATATATTCAGTTCTTACACATATATATTCAGTTCTTACACATATATATTCAGTTCTTACACATATATATTCAGTTCTAACACATATATATTCAGTTCTTACACATATATATTCAGTTCTTACACATATATATTCAGTTCTTACGCATATATATTCAGTTCTTACACATATATATTCAGTTCTTACGCATATATATTCCGTTCTTACACATATATTCAGTTCTTACGCATATATATTCCGTTCTTACGCATATATATTCCGTTCTGACGCATATATATTCAGTTCTTACGCATATATATTCCGTTCTTTCGAATATATATTCAGTTCTTACGCATATATGTTCAGTTCTTACGCATGTATATTCAGTTCTTACACATATATATTCAGTTCATACAGATATATATTCAGTTATTAGACATATATATTCAGTTCTTACACATATATATTCAGTTCTAACACATATATATTCAGTTCTTACGCATATATATTCCGTTATTTCACATATATATTCAGTTCTTACACATATATATTCACTTCTTACACATATATATTTAGTTCAGTTCTTACACATATATATTCAGTTCTTACACATATATATTCAGTTCTTACACATATCTATTCAGTTCTTACACATATATATTCAGTTCTTACGCATATATATTCAGTTCTTACACATATATATTCCGTTCTTACGCATATATATTCCGTTCTTACGCATATATTCAGTTCTTACGCATATATATTCCGTTCTTACGAATATATATTCAGTTCTTACACATATATATTCCGTTCTTACGCTTATATATTCCGTTCTTACGCATATATAATCAGTTCTTACACATATATATTCCGTTCTTACGCATATATATTCCGTTCTTACGCATATATATTCAGTTCTTACGCATATACATTCCGTTCTTACGAATATATATTCAGTTCTTACGCATATATGTTCAGTTCTTACGCATGTATATTCAGTTCTTACACATATATATTCAGTTCTTACACATATATATTCAGTTCTTACACATATATATTCAGTTCTTACACATATATATATAGTTCTTACACATATATATTCAGTTTTTACACATATATATTCAGTACTTACGCATATATATTCAGTTCTTACACATACATATTCCGTTCTTACGCATATATACATCGTTCTTACGCATATATTAAGTTCTTACGCATATATATTCCGTTCTTACGCATATATATTCCGTTCTTACGCATATATATTCCGTTCTTAAGCATATATGTTCAGTTCTTACGCATGTATATTCAGTTCTTACAGATATATATTCAGTTCTTACACATATATATTCAGTTCTTACACATATATATTCAGTTCTTACACATATATATTCAGTTCTTACACATATATATTCAGTTCTTACACATATATATTCAGTTCTTACGCATATATATTCAGTTCTTACACATATATATTCCGTTCTTACGCATATATTCAGTTCGTACGCATATATATTCCGTTCTTACGAATATATATTCAGTTCTTACACATATATATTCAGTTCTTACACATATATATTCCGTTCTTACACATATATATTGAGTTCTTACACATATATATTCAGTTCTTACACATATATATTCAGTTCTTACACATATATATTCAGTTCTTACACATATATATTCAGTTCTTACAAATATATTTTCAGTTCTTACACATATATATTCAGTTCTTACACATATATATTCAGTTCTTACGCATATATATTCAGTTCTTACACATATATATTCAGTTCTTACGCATATATATTCCGTTCTTACATATATATTCAATTCTTACGCATATATATTCCGTGATTACGAATATATATTCAGTTCTTACAGATATATATTCAGTTCTTACACATATATATTCAGTTCTTACATATATATATTCAGTTCTTACACATATATATTCAGTTCTTACACATATATATTCAGTTCTTACGCATATATATTCAGTACTTTCGCATATATATTCAGTTCTTACGCATATATATTCAGTTCTTACGCATATATGTTCAGTTCTTACGCATGTATATTCAGTTCTTACACATATATATTCAGTTCTTACACATATATATTCAGTTCTTACACATATATATTTAGTTCAGTTCTTACACATATATATTCAGTTCTTACACATATATATTCAGTTCTTACACATATATATTCAGTTCTTACACATATATATTCAGTTCTTACATATATATATTCAGTTCTTACACATATATATTCCGTTCTAACGCATATATATTCCGTTATTACGCATATATTCAGTTCTTACGCATATATATTCCGTTCTTACGAATATATATTCAGTTCTTACACATATATATTCCGTTCTTACGCTTATATATTCCGTTCTTACGCATATATAATCAGTTCTTACACATATATATTCCGTTCTTACGCATATATATTCCGTTCTTACGCATATATATTCAGTTCTTACGCATATACATTCCGTTCTTACGAATATATATTCAGTTCTTACGCATATATATTCAGTTCTTACGCATGTATATTCAGTTCTTACACATATATATTCAGTACTTACGCATATATATTCAGTTCTCACACATATATATTCCGTTCTTACGCATATATAAATCGTTCTTACGCATATATTCAGTTCTTACGCATATATATTCAGTTCTTACGCATATATATTCCGTTCTTACGAATATATATTCAGTTCTTACGCCTATATATTCAGTTCTTACACATATATATTCCGTTCTTACGAATATATATTCAGTTCTTACGCATATATGTTCAGTTCTTACGCATGTATATTCAGTTCTTACACATATATATTCAGTTCTTACAAATATATATTCAGTTCTTACACATATATATTCAGTTCTTACACATATATATTCAGTTCTTACACATATATATTCAGTTCTTAAACATATATATTCAGTTCTTACGCATATATATTCAGTTCTTAAACATATATATTCAGTTCTTACACATATATATTCAGTTCTTACAAATATATTTTCAGTTCTTACACATATATATTCAGTTCTTACACATATATATTCAGTTCTTACGCATATATCGCATGTATATTCAGTTCATACACATATATATTCAGTTCATACAAATATATATTCAGTTCTTACACATATATATTCAGTTCTTACACATATATATTCAGTTCTTACACATATATATTCAGTTCTTACACATATATATTCAGTTCTTACGCATATATATTCAGTTCTTACACATATATATTCCGTTCTTACGCATATATATTCCGTTCTTACGCATATATTCAGTTCTTACGCATATATATTCCGTTCTTACGCATATATATTCCGTTCTGACGCATATATATTCAGTTCTTACGCATATATATTCCGTTCTTGCGAATATATATTCAGTTCTTACGCATATATGTTCAGTTCTTACGCATGTATATTCAGTTCTTACACATATATATTCAGTTCATACAGATATATATTCAGTTATTAGACATATATATTCAGTTCTTACACATATATATTCAGTTGTTACACATATATATTCAGTTCTTACACTTATATATTCAGTTCTACGCATATATATTCAGTTCTTACACATATATATTCCGTTCTTACGCATATATTCAGTTCTTACGCATATATATTCCGTTCTTACGAATATATATTCAGTTCTTACACATATATATTCAGTTCCTACACATATATATTCAGTTCTTACACATATATATTCAGTTCTTACACATATATATTCAGTTCTTACACATATATATTCAGTTCTTACACATATATATTCAGTTCTTACGCATATATATTCAGTTCTTACACATATATATTCAGTTCTTACGCATATATTTTCCGTTCTTACACATATATTCAGTTCTTACGCATATATGTTCCGTGATTACGAATATATATTCAGTTCTTACACATATATATTCCGTTCTTACGGATATATATTCAGTTCTTACGCATATATGTTCAGTTCTTACGCATGTATATTCAGTTCTTACACATATATATTCAGTTCTTACAAATATATATTCAGTTCTTACACATATATATTCAGTTCTTACACATATATATTCAGTTCTTACACATATATATTCAGTTCTTAAACATATATATTCAGTTCTTTCGCATATATGTTCAGTTCTTACACATATATATTCAGTTCTTACGCATATATATTCCGTTCTTACGCATATATTCAGTTCTTACGCATATATATTCCGTTCTTACGCATATATATTCCGTTCTGACGCATATATATTCAGTTCTTACGCATATATATTCCGTTCTTTCGAATATATATTCAGTTCTTACGCATATATGTTCAGTTCTTACGCATGTATATTCAGTTCTTACACATATATATTCAGTTCATACAGATATATATTCAGTTATTAGACATATATATTCAGTTCTTACACATATATATTCAGTTCTAACACATATATATTCAACTCTTACGCATATATATTCCGTTCTTTCACATATATATTCAGTTCTTACACATATATATTCACTTCTTACACATATATATTTAGTTCAGTTCTTACACATATATATTCAGTTCTTACACATATATATTCAGTTCTTACACATATCTATTCAGTTATTACACATATATATTCAGTTCTTACGCATATATATTCAGTTCTTACACATATATATTCCGTTCTTACGAATATATATTCCGTTATTCCGCATATATTCAGTTCTTACGCATATATATTCCGTTCTTACGAATATATATTCAGTTCTTACACATATATATTCCGTTCTTACGCTTATATATTCCGTTCTTACGCATATATAATCAGTTCTTACACATATATATTCCGTTCTTACGCATATATATTCCGTTCTTACGCATATATATTCAGTTCTTACGCATATACATTCCGTTCTTACGAATATATATTCAGTTCTTACGCATATATGTTCAGTTCTTACGCATGTATATTCAGTTCTTACACATATATATTCAGTTCTTACACATATATATTCAGTTCTTACACATATATATTCAGTTCTTACACATATATATTCAGTTCTTACACATATATATTCAGTTCTTACGCATATATATTCAGTTCTTACACATATATATTCAGTTCTTACGCATATATATTCCGTTCTTACACATATATTCAGTTCTTACGCATATATATTCCGTGATTACGAATATATATTCAGTTCTTACACATATATATTCCGTTCTTACGAATATATATTCAGTTCTTACGCATATATGTTCAGTTCTTACGCATGTATATTCAGTTCTTACACATATATATTCAGTTCTTACAAATATATATTCAGTTCTTACACATATATATTCAGTTCTTACACATATATATTCAGTTCTTACACATATATATTCAGTTCTTAAACATATATATTCAGTTCTTACGCATATATATTCAGTTCTTAAACATATATATTCAGTTCTTACACATATATATTCAGTTCTTACAAATATTTTTTCCGTTCTTACACATATATATTCAGTTCTTACACATATATATTCAGTTCTTACGCATATATCGCATGTATATTCAGTTCATACACATATGTATTCAGTTCTTACAAATATATATTCAGTTCTTACACATATATATTCAGTTCTTACACATATATATTCAGTTCTTACACATATATATTCAGTTCTTACACATATATATTCAGTTCTTACGCATATATATTCAGTTCTTACACATATATATTCCGTTCTTACGCATATATATTCCGTTCTTACGCATATATTCAGTTCTTACGCATATATATTCCGTTCTTACGCATATATATTCCGTTCTGACGCATATATATTCAGTTCTTACCCATATATATTCCGTTCTTGCGAAAATATATTCAGTTCTTACGCATATATGTTCAGTTCTTACGCATGTATATTCAGTTGTTACACATATATATTCAGTTCTTACACTTATATATTCAGTTCTACGCATATATATTCAGTTCTTACACATATATATTCCGTTCTTACGCATATATTCAGTTCTTACGCATATATATTCCGTTCTTACGAGTATATATTCAGTTCTTACACATATATATTCAGTTCCTACACATATATATTCAGTTCTTACACATATATATTCAGTTCTTACACATATATATTCAGTTCTTACACATATATATTCAGTTCTTAAACATATATATTCAGTTCTTACGCATATATATTCAGTTCTTACACATATATATTCCGTTCTTACGCATATATATTCCGTTCTTACGCATATATTCAGTTCTTACGCATATATATTCCGTTCTTACGCATATATATTCCGTTCTGACGCATATATATTCAGTTCTTACGCATATATATTCCGTTCTTTCGAATATATATTCAGTTCTTACGCATATATGTTCAGTTCTTACGCATGTATATTCAGTTCTTACACATATATATTCAGTTCATACAGATATATATTCAGTTATTAGACATATATATTCAGTTCTTACACATATATGTTCAGTTCTTACACATATATATTCAGTTGTTACACATATATATATAGTTCTTACACTTATATATTCAGTTCTACGCATATATATTCAGTTCTTACACATATATATTCCGTTCTTACGCATATATTCAGTTCTTACGCATATATATTCCGTTCTTACGAATATATATTCAGTTCTTACACATATATATTCAGTTCCTACACATATATATTCAGTTCTTACACATATATATTCAGTTCTTACACATATATATTCAGTTCTTACACATATATATTCAGTTCTTACACATATATATTCAGTTCTTACGCATATATATTCAGTTCTTACACATATATATTCAGTTCTTACGCATATATTTTCCGTTCTTACACATATATTCAGTTCTTACGCATATATATTCCGTGATTACGAATATATATTCAGTTCTTACACATATATATTCCGTTCTTACGGATATATATTCAGTTCTTACGCATATATGTTCAGTTCTTACGCATGTATATTCAGTTCTTACACATATATATTCAGTTCTTACAAATATATATTCAGTTCTTACACATATATATTCAGTTCTTACACATATATATTCAGTTCTTACACATATATATTCAGTTCTTAAACATATATATTCAGTTCTTACGCATATATATTCAGTTCTTACACATATATATTCCGTTCTTACGCATATATATTCCGTTCTTACGCATATATTCAGTTCTTACGCATATATATTCCGTTCTTACGCATATATATTCCGTTCTGACGCATATATATTCAGTTCTTACGCATATATATTCCGTTCTTTCGAATATATATTCAGTTCTTACGCATATATGTTCAGTTCTTACGCATGTATATTCAGTTCTTACACATATATATTCAGTTCATACAGATATATATTCAGTTATTAGACATATATATTCAGTTCTTACACATATATATTCAGTTCTAACACATATATATTCAGTTCTTACGCATATATATTCCGTTCTTTCACATATATATTCAGTTCTTACACATATATATTCACTTCTTACACATATATATTTAGTTCAGTTCTTACACATATATATTCAGTTCTTACACATATATATTCAGTTCTTACACATATCTATTCAGTTCTTACACATATATATTCAGTTCTTACGCATATATATTCAGTTCTTACACATATATATTCCGTTCTTACGAATATATATTCCGTTATTACGCATATATTCAGTTCTTACGCATATATATTCCGTTCTTACGAATATATATTCAGTTCTTACACATATATATTCCGTTCTTACGCTTATATATTCCGTTCTTACGCATATATAATCAGTTCTTACACATATATATTCCGTTCTTACGCATATATATTCCGTTCTTACGCATATATATTCAGTTCTTACGCATATACATTCCGTTCTTACGAATATATATTCAGTTCTTACGCATATATGTTCAGTTCTTACGCATGTATATTCAGTTCTTACACATATATATTCAGTTCTTACACATATATATTCAGTTCTTACACATATATATTCAGTTCTTACACATATATATTCAGTTCTTACACATATATATTCAGTTTTTACACATATATATTCAGTACTTACGCATATATATTCAGTTCTTACACATATATATTCCGTTCTTACGCATATATACATCGTTCTTACGCATATATTAAGTTCTTACGCATATATATTCCGTTCTTACGCATATATATTCCGTTCTTACGCATATATATTCCGTTCTTAAGCATATATGTTCAGTTCTTACGCATGTATATTCAGTTCTTACAGATATATATTCAGTTCTTACACATATATATTCAGTTCTTACACATATATATTCAGTTCTTACACATATATATTCAGTTCTTACACATATATATTCAGTTCTAACACATATATATTCAGTTCTTACGCATATATATTCAGTTCTTACACATATATATTCCGTTCTTACGCATATATTCAGTTCGTACGCATATATATTCCGTTCTTAGGAATATATATTCAGTTCTTACACATATATATTCAGTTCTTACACATATATATTCAGTTCTTACACATATATATTCAGTTCTTACACATATATATTCAGTTCTTACACATATATATTCAGTTCTTACACATATATATTCAGTTCTTACACATATATATTCAGTTCTTACAAATATATTTTCAGTTCTTACACATATATATTCAGTTCTTACACATATATATTCAGTTCTTACGCATATATATTCAGTTCTTACACATATATATTTAGTTCTTACGCATATATATTCCGTTCTTACACATATATTCAATTCTTACGCATATATATTCCGTGATAACGAATATATATTCAGTTCTTACACATATATATTCCGTTCTTACGAATATATATTCAGTTCTTACGCATATATGTTCAGTTCTTACGCATGTATATTCAGTTCTTACACATATATATTCAGTTCTTACAAATATATATTCAGTTCTTACACATATATATTCAGTTCTTACACATATATATTCAGTTCTTACACATATATATTCAGTTCTTACGCATATATATTCAGTTCTTACACATATATATTCCGTTCTTACGCTTATATATTCCGTTCTTACGCATATATTCAGTTCTTACGCATATATATTCCGTTCTTACACATATATATTCAGTTCTTACGCATATATATTCCGTTCTTACACATATATTCAGTTCTTACGCATATATATTCCGTGATTACGAATATATATTCTGTTCTTACACATATATATTCCGTTCTTACGAATATATATTCAGTTCTTACGCATATTTGTTCAGTTCTTACGCATGTATATTCAGTTCTTACACATATATATTCAGTTCTTACAAACATATATTCAGTTCTTACACATATATATTGAGTTCTTACACATATATATTAAGTTCTTACACATATATATTCAGTTCTTACGCATATATAATCAGTTCTTACACATATATATTCCGTTCTTAAGCTTATATATTCCGTTCTTACGCATATATTCAGTTCTTACGCATATATATTCCGTTCTGACGCATATATATTCCGTTCTGACTCATATATATTCAGTTCTTACGCATATATATTCAGTTCTTACACATATATATTCAGTTCTTACGCATATATATTCAGTTCTTACACATATATATTCCGTTCTTACGCTTATATATTCCGTTCTTACGCATATATTCAGTTCTTACGCATATATATTCCGTTCTTACACATATATATTCAGTTCTTACGCATATATATTCCGTTCTTACACATATATTCAGTTCTTACGCATATATATTCCGTGATTACGAATATATATTCTGTTCTTACACATATATATTCCGTTCTTACGAATATATATTCAGTTCTTACGCATATTTGTTCAGTTCTTACGCATGTATATTCAGTTCTTACACATATATATTCAGTTCTTACAAACATATATTCAGTTCTTACACATATATATTGAGTTCTTACACATATATATTAAGTTCTTACACATATATATTCAGTTCTTACGCATATATAATCAGTTCTTACACATATATATTCCGTTCTTAAGCTTATATATTCCGTTCTTACGCATATATTCAGTTCTTACGCATATATATTCCGTTCTGACGCATATATATTCCGTTCTGACTCATATATATTCAGTTCTTACGCATATATATTCCGTTCTTGCGAATATATATTCAGTTCTTACGCATATATGTTCAGTTCTTACGCATGTATATTCAGTTCTTACACATATATATTCAGTTCATACAGATATATATTCAGTTATAAGACATATATATTCAGTTCTTACACATATATATTCAGTTGTTACACATAAATATTCAGTTCTTACACTTATATATTCAGTTCTACACATATATATTCAGTTCTTACACATATATATTCCGTTCTTACGCATAAATTCAGTTCTTACGCATATATATTCCGTTCTTACGAATATATATTCAGTTCTTACACATATATATTCAGTTCCTACACATATATATTCAGTTCTTACACATATATATTCAGTTCTTACTCATATATATTCAGTTCTTACACATATATATTCAGTTCTTACACATATATATTCAGTTCTTACACATATATATTCAGTTCTTACACATATATATTCAGTTCTAACACATATATATTCAGTTCTTACACATATATATTTAGTTCAGTTCTTACACATATATATTCAGTTCTTACATATATATATTCAGTTCTTACACATATCTATTCAGTTCTTACACATATATATTCAGTTCTTACGCATATATATTCCGTTCTTACGCATATATATTCCGTTCTTACGCATATATTCAGTTCTTACTCATATATATTCCGTTCTTACGAATATATATTCAGTTCTTACACATATATATTCCGTTCTTACGCATATATATTCCGTTCTTACGCATATATAATCAGTTTTTACACATATATATTCCGTTCTTACGCATATATATTCCGTTCTTACGCATATATATTCAGTTCTTACGCATATACAATCCGTTCTTACGAATATATATTCAGTTCTTACGCATATATGTTCAGTTCTTACACATATATATTCAGTTCTTACACATATATATTCAGTTCTTACACATATATATTCAGTTCTTACACATATATATTCAGTTCTTACACATATATATTCAGTTTTTACACATATATATTCAGTACTTACGCATATATATTCAGTTCTTACACATATATATTCCGTTCTTACGCATATATACATCGTTCTTACGCATATATTCAGTTCTTACGCATATATATTCCGTTCTTACGCATATATATTTCGTTCTTACGCATATATATTCCGTTCTTACGAATATATATTCAGTTCTTACGCATATATGTTCAGTTCTTACGCATGTATATTCAGTTCTTACACATATATATTCAGTTCTTACACATATATATTCAGTTCTTACACATATATCAAGGTGGTTCGTTTAATGAAACACAGAACATGTTGGCGGGTCAAGCGCGGAAAGCAGTGTTTATGTTAAACAGATACCTTTATAAATTTACTGACATATCAGTAAAACATAAATTAGATTTATTTGATAAACTTATAAAACCTATTTTGAATTACGGCGCGGAAGTGTGGGGTTTTTCTACAGGACTTTGTGTTGAAAGAGTAAATACGCAATATTGCAAAAGCATTTTGCATGTAAAGCGATCTGCTCAAAATGATTTTATCTACGGGGAGTTAGGGAGAACAGCATTGATTACACATAGATATGTATTAATAATAAAATACTGGTTAAAAATCATTTACTCTAATGAAAATAAATTTATTAAATATGTATACAGCATGCTTAGAACTGATGCCGATGTAATGCCAAATAAAACGAATTGGGTTACATTGCTAAAGACATTATTGGGAAATCTTGGATTGTTTGATGCATGGCTATATCAGGGAGTTGGAAATAGCGATATATTTTTAAGCCTGGTAAAACAAAGATTACATGACAATTTTGTACAGAATTGGCATTCACGTTTAGAACAGTCAAGCAGAGCTATTTTTTACAGAAACGCATGTGATACTTTTAGTCTTAAGCATTATTTAACCTGTTTAAATATACCAAAATTTAGACAAGCGTTATCCAGATTGAGACTTTCCTCCCATAATTTAGAAATTGAGGCAGGTAGATGGCATAGACCATTAAGTATACCATTAGATGAAAGAAAATGTAGAGTTTGTAACAAGATAGAAGACGAGTATCATTTTATAATAGAGTGCACAAATTATAATGGTATTAGATTAAATTATATTGATAAATATTATTGAAAAAGGCCCAGCATGCTGAAATTTTTAGAGCTAATAAACTGCGAAAATAAAAACAAATTAAAAAAACTTAGTGTATTTGTATACAAAGCATTTGAAATCCGAAAGGATATTATTTTCCAATAACTAATCATTACAAAAGTTTTAAATTGTGTGTAAGTATAGGGAAATATCATGTTGTAACGTTGTTTTTTATTTTATTTTTAGACATAGAATATATGCAATTATTGTATATACACATCTGCATTATCTATGCATTGTCTTAAAGTTTGGTTTCGCTTTGTATTTCATAATAAACAATACGCAATATATACTCAGTTGCATTGTATATGCAAAAACTTTTGGTTATGTTTGACTGTGCTATGATATATAGATTCACTTAAATTAATATCCTAGACGATATATTGTGCAACGCCACATGTATTTTGTTGTAATCGTCATGATTTATGTATCATTTGTTTGTTTAGTGCTTGAAATCTTTATCAGATGATATATATAAATACATATATATATATATATATCATATATATATATAAATATATAAACTGAAAACATGGTAGTTACATATTGCATTTAAATACATGTCTTTATATGTTTATAGTCATGTGTTTGAAAAATATATAAAACAATATTCATAATACGTAAAATAGAAATGTAAAATAAAATAAAATACAAATATTTACAAAGCAATGTCTATGGAATGTGAATTTTAATCTCACGTGGGCTTACTCATATTTTGTATTACATAGTGAAAGACTGTGTGTATAAAGTAAATGATTTAATGATATGAAAATATTTATACCATCTTCTCCATATGTACATTTGTTTATGTTGTTTCATTTAGTATTACCTGTCATTGTATTGTGTTAACTATTTGTATCCTCACAGGCCTTAAGGCCTATTGGAATTTTGAATAAAACATATACATATATTCAGTTCTTACACATATATATTCAGTTCTTACACATATATATTCAGTTCTTACGCATATATATTCAGTTCTTACACATATATATTCCGTTCTTACGCATATATTCAGTTGTTACACATATATATTCCGTTCTTACGAATATATATTTAGTTCTTACACATATATATTCAGTTCTTCCACATATATATTCAGTTCTTACACATATATATTCAGTTCTTACACATATATATTCAGTTCTTAAACATATATATTCAGTTCTTACGCATATATATTCAGTTCTTACACATATATATTCCGTTCTTACGCATATATATTCCGTTCTTACGCATATATTCAGTTCTTACGCATATATATTCCGTTCTTACGCATATATATTCCGTTCTGACGCATATATATTCAGTTCTTACGCATATATATTCCGTTCTTTCGAATATATATTCAGTTCTTACGCATATATGTTCAGTTCTTACGCATGTATATTCAGTTCTTACACATATATATTCAGTTCATACAGATATATATTCAGTTATTAGACATATATATTCAGTTCTTACACATATATATTCAGTTCTAACACATATATATTCAGTTCTTACGCATATATATTCCGTTCATTCACATATATATTCAGTTCTTACACATATATATTCACTTCTTACACATATATATTTAGTTCAGTTCTTACACATATATATTCAGTTCTTACACATATATATTCAGTTCTTACACATATCTATTCAGTTCTTACACATATATATTCAGTTCTTACGCATATATATTCAGTTCTTACACATATATATTCCGTTCTTACGCATATATATTCCGTTATTACGCATATATTCAGTTCTTACGCATATATATTCCGTTCTTACGAATATATATTCAGTTCTTACACATATATATTCCGTTCTTACGCTTATATATTCCGTTCTTACGCATATATAATCAGTTCTTACACATATATATTCCGTTCTTACGCATATATATTCCGTTCTTACGCATATATATTCAGTATTTACGCATATATGTTCAGTTCTTACGCATGTATATTCAGTTCTTACACATATATATTCAGTTCTTACACATATATATTCAGTTCTTACACATATATATTCAGTTCTTACACATATATATTCAGTTCTTACACATATATATTCCGTTCTTACGAATATATATTCAGTTCTTACGCATATATGTTCAGTTCTTACGCATGTATATTCAGTTCTTACACATATATATTCAGTTCTTACAAATATATATTCAGTTCTTACACATATATATTCAGTTCTTACACATATATATTCAGTTCTTACACATATATATTCAGTTCTTACGCATATATATTCAGTTCTTACACATATATATTCCGTTCTTACGCTTATATATTCCGTTCTTACGCATATATTCAGTTCTTACGCATATATATTCCGTTCTTACACATATATAATTCAGTTCTTACGCATATATATTCCGTTCTTACACATATATTCAGTTCTTACGCATATATATTCCGTGATTACGAATATATATTCAGTTCTTACACATATATATTCCGTTCTTACGAATATATATTCAGTTCTTACGCATATTTGTTCAGTTCTTACGCATGTATATTCAGTTCTTACACATATATATTCAGTTCTTACAAATATATATTCAGTTCTTACACATATATATTGAGTTCTTACACATATATATTCAGTTCTTACACATATATATTCAGTTCTTATGCATATATAATCAGTTCTTACACATATATATTCCGTTCTTAAGCTTATATATTCCGTTCTTACGCATATATTCAGTTCTTACGCATATATATTCCGTTCTGACGCATATATATTCCGTTCTTACGCATATATGTTCAGTTCTTACGCATATATGTTCAGTTCTTACGCATGTATATTCAGTTCTTACACATATATATTCAGTTCATACAGATATATATTCAGTTATAAGACATATATATGCAGTTCTTACACATATATATTCAGTTGTTACACATAAATATGCAGTTCTTACACTTATATATTCAGTTCTACGCATATATATTCAGTTCTTACGCATATATATTCCGTTCTGACGCATATATATTCCGTTCTGACTCATATATATTCAGTTCTTACGCATATATGTTCAGTTCTTACGCATGTATATTCAGTTCTTACACATATATATTCAGTTCATACAGATATATATTCAGTTATAAGACATATATATGCAGTTCTTACACATATATATTCAGTTGTTACACATAAATATGCAGTTCTTACACTTATATATTCAGTTCTACGCATATATATTCAGTTCTTACACATATATATTCCGTTCATACGCATAAATTCAGTTCTTACGCATATATATTCCTTTCTTACGAATATATATTCATTTCTTACACATATATATTCAGTTCCTACACATATATATTCAGTTTTTACACATATATATTCAGTTCTTACGCATATATAATCAGTTCTTACACATATATATTCCGTTCTTACGCATATATATTCCGTTCTTACGCATATATATTCAGTTCTTACGCATATACAATCCGTTCTTACGAATATATATTCAGTTCTTACGCATATATGTTCAGTTCTTACAAATATATATTCAGTTCTTACACATATATAGTCAGTTCTTACACATATATATTCAGTTCTTACACATATATATTCAGTTCATACAGATATATATTCAGTTATAAGACATATATATGCAGTTCTTACACATATATATTCAGTTGTTACACATAAATATGCAGTTCTTACACTTATATATTCAGTTCTACGCATATATATTCAGTTCTTACACATATATATTCCGTTCATACGCATAAATTCAGTTCTTACGCATATATATTCCGTTCTTACGAATATATATTCATTTCTTACACATATATATTCAGTTCCTACACATATATATTCAGTTTTTTACACATATATATTCAGTTCTTACGCATATATAATCAGTTCTTACACATATATATTCCGTTCTTACGCATATATATTCCGTTCTTACGCATATATATTCAGTTCTTACGCATATACAATCCGTTCTTACGAATATATATTCAGTTCTTACGCATATATGTTCAGTTCTTACAAATATATATTCAGTTCTTACACATATATAGTCAGTTCTTACACATATATATTCAGTTCTTACACATATATATTCAGTTCTTACACATATATATTCAGTTTTTACACATATATATTCAGTACTTACGCATATATATTCAGTTCTTACACATATATATTCCGTTCTTACGCATATATACATCGTTCTTACGCATATATTCAGTTCTTACGCATATATATTCCGTTCTTACGCATATATATTTCGTTCTTACGCATATATATTCCGTTCTTACGAATATATATTCAGTTCTTACGCATATATGTTCAGTTCTTACGCATGTATATTCAGTTCTTACACATATATATTCAGTTCTTACACATATATATTCAGTTCTTACACATATATCAAGGTGGTTCGTTTAATGAAACACAGAACATGTTGGCGGGTCAAGCGCGGAAAGCAGTGTTTATGTTAAACAGATACCTTTATAAATTTACTGACATATCAGTAAAACATAAATTAGATTTATTTGATAAACTTATAAAACCTATTTTGAATTACGGCGCGGAAGTGTGGGGTTTTTCTACAGGACTTTGTGTTGAAAGAGTAAATACGCAATATTGCAAAAGCATTTTGCATGTAAAGCGATCTGCTCAAAATGATTTTATCTACGGGGAGTTAGGGAGAACAGCATTGATTACACATAGATATGTATTAATAATAAAATACTGGTTAAAAATCATTTACTCTAATGAAAATAAATTTATTAAATATGTATACAGCATGCTTAGAACTGATGCCGATGTAATGCCAAATAAAACGAATTGGGTTACATTGCTAAAGACATTATTGGGAAATCTTGGATTGTTTGATGCATGGCTATATCAGGGAGTTGGAAATAGCGATATATTTTTAAGCCTGGTAAAACAAAGATTACATGACAATTTTGTACAGAATTGGCATTCACGTTTAGAACAGTCAAGCAGAGCTATTTTTTACAGAAACGCATGTGATACTTTTAGTCTTAAGCATTATTTAACCTGTTTAAATA
>JAWPHD010020238.1:0-32601 GCA_037043455.1 Cyrtodaria siliqua | reverse complement strand
TAGTGTACAGTGAGAACATAGCAAGAAATAAACAACAAATAGTTAGTGCACAGTGAGAACATAGCAAGTAATAAACAACAAATAGGTATTGTACAGCGAAAACATAGAAAGTAATAAACAACAAACAGGTAGTGTACAGTGAGATCATAGCAAGTAATAAACAACAAATAGGTATTGTACAGCGAAAACATAGAAAGTAATAAACAAAAACAAAACAGGTGATGTACAGCGAGAACATAGAAAGTAATAAGCAACAAACAGGTATTGTACATCGAGAATAAGATACGTATTCTTAGTGCGTGAAATAAAATATATTATAATAAATAAAACACTATAGCTGCCTACTATAATGACACAAATGCATTGCTATTTTACTGAATTTGGACTCGCATGCATAGTGAAAAAAATAAAACATAATTCATAAATCTGAATGGTCATTTCACACTTGAACTGCTTTTAGCATATGTTTGGACCTGGTATGCATGTACCACTAGTGGTATGGACCTGGTATGCATGTACCACTAGTGGTAGGACATGTCATAATCGAACGCACTGTGGTAAACGATAAACATTTTATCATGCAGATATGCACTTTTCTGCCCAATAAAGGGGTGACCTATTAAATTTTGCTTTATTAGCCACTGACCAATAGAGCAAATCAATGTGGAATCCCTCGGCGTTTATTGTACGTAACGTTATCTGACGTCATGCACGTAACGTTGCCTGACGTCATAAAACAAACAAAAAAACAACAACATGGCGTCCTCGATAAGCGTACCATTCGGAGAAATAGGTAATAATAGTAATTCATACAGAAAATGTAGATAATCTACATGATAAATAGAATATTATGTCAGTGCCTTTTACTATCAAGTTTAATAGGCTCGGCGCGCAAACGAAGAATGGCTCGGCAGAGCCTCACCATTCTTCGTTTCCTAAGCCTCGCCTAATAAACTTGATAGTAAAAGGCACTGACATAATATTCTCTATTTATACTGTGAAATTCATCTGCAGATGAAAATTAATATTATATAAAAATGAAAAGCTAGTGTATCTTGAGAAACAGTAACAAATATGCTATGTGATGCTAGCTATGTCCGTTTCTTACCTGGCGGCTTTGTCAATAGTGGCCACTAACTGTCGAACGAAACTGTTCACGTAATACTCGTAAGCTTCGTCCTCGTGTGCGTCATATGCGTCATCGAAAAAAATGTGGGCTGGAGAGAGAAAACCCACACTCATTTACGTATAAGAAGTTCAATATATACTGTTCAGTAATCGATTAGTACTATCTATAGCTATCATATCTATTGATTGATTCGATTCTGATGCAGCGACCATGATACGTTGTTTTATATATAACATGTAATATTTTTTCAACATGTTTAATACCCATGCTGTGCATCATGTTAACACATTATTTTGCATACACGATGCTTCATAAATAATTATTCTCGTTGTAATAATGTATTTGCTAAGAATACAAATGCCATCATGCTTCATCTTTTTGTTTGTTTAAAAGAGATGACACATGTCAATCATTTGGTATTTATCGAGCGTTAAAGTTAGCACTCTGATTTATTAATCTTACGGGAGGTATACAGTACCGGCTTTACCCAGGAAAAAGAGGGTGATCTGCCTCTACTACACAAAATCAACCGTCAGAAATGGAATAACATGTGCTATAAATAACGTAAAACAACATTCAAACAAACAAACAAACACATCCTTGATCCAGTGTCATTGTAAGCCTGCTGGCATATAGTTAAATAAAAGGTAATAACTAACTGGAGTTGTTATTGTACTTCGTTATTCGTCCCTAGATTTAAATATGGATGGAGTGCAATATAAGAAATCAAAGTAAGACTTCAAAACATTTTGCTTCGAAATATTCAACTATTAATGGTGATATGCAGATATGCAAGTTCATGAACAACTAACGTGACGCAGCGAGTTTTAAACAAGATCGTATGCTCTGTATTCAGATTATCATCTTAATTAAAATAAAATTGTTATTTACCTTCAAACTCATAATAGTCTGGGTCCACAACATCGAAAAATCTTTGAGCATTCTTTCGGGCACACTGGTCATCGTCAAGTCTGTAAAGCAATATTTAAATTCGTATACAGTGGTCAAGGTCTAAATTATCATCTGGTCTGTTTCCTATGCCTTGAACTTGGGTAGGTAGGTAAAGGCATATATATTTATATTTATTTAAGATGTAAATGTAAACAAAAGGAAACACGGCAAACGATTACACCATAATGCAAGAATTAATCAGACAAAACTGTTATTATGAATAGATTTTTTTTCAATTTTTACATTGATTATTATATTAGAGAACATGATGACATGCCAAAATTGTGTACACATGTTTTGAATACACAGACAGTGGAGACATTCAAAATCGAGGAACTCAGCAATTGCTTTTAAGAACATTCTACCAAACTTTCAACGAGAAATAAAGTGTGGTATTTGATCTCTAATGCTTTCATTTACATACACACATATAGACATTGTGAGTTCACGGGCTTTTAAACGAGTTATTATACTGTACATTTATTTTTGTTTATTAGGGCCTCAGTTCAAACATATGTGACTCTGTTATCACAGCTAAAAAGCATGAAATTAATTTTATGTGCGGCACTTGTTTAATCAATGACCTCAGCTGGTCGCAGTGGTGGTATGTCTTTAAGTTTAATTGAGTAGTCTGCGGCTGTGTCTCTCCGACGTACGACTTCGATCTCCAATACATGTGTTTAACATTAAACCACGGACCATGGAACTAGGACCTTTACCGGTGGATGTATCGGCTACGTTGTATCTAGATTATCCTTTGATTAAATTCCATTATAACACACGACAAACCGAGTATAAATAGACTTTAATCAACACAGCGAGACGTAACCACACGACAAACCGGGTATAAGTAGACTGTAATCAACACAGCGAGAGGTAAACACACGACAAACCGAGCATAAATATACTTAAATCAACACAGCACACCTAGTGCCGTAATGGCCCGAGGGCCATGCACTAGGTGTGTCATTATCGACAAAAGGCACACCAAGGCCGTATATTAACCTATTTATTACATACCTTACTATAAATTAATGGAGAAGAACAATAAAAACAAACAGCGCATTTTTATGACAAAATACGTCGACATGTTTACAAAACGGTGTACATTAAACATACAAGTAGCATAAGATGCACACAATTATTTGGCAAATAAATACATTACATTAAATAATAATTTACGTTAAGTTAGTTTTCTCCCTTGTCTTTCGCTTTATTGCTATATTTCAACTTCAAACGTTTATTTACTGGGCGTGAAAATTGCAGTTGAGATTTCAACGTCCGCTCCTCAGCCATAGCGCGCCAATATGACATCTTTGTATTGCTTGATGACGTTGACGTCTTCGCGTGCGGACAGTCTGTTGCTACTGTGCCGATTTTCCATAATCCATAATGGCACAGTGTGCCGATTATGGATTTAGAAGCAGGACTGACAATCATTGTTTTTCTACTAAAATGTGTTACTATTTATAGTAAAATAATGCTAATTAAACTGACACATCGCATAGCTGAAACTAATAGAAACGTTACCAGAGTAACCCCTACTGACCGTTAATAATAACCAATATGAAGACTTACCTAAATATTGACGTAAGAACCTGCAACATTTCTCTCTCTGTCTCGTGCCACATGGTTGCACAGACATATATCATCGGCGCTGGTTCCTGTCTGATGGGGTCACGCGGTGTCATTGGTAAGTGGGTGGGGTAAGGTCCGTTTAATTTAGCAAATGCTGCTGCTTGCTGTTTTTTCTTGAATAAAATTGAAAATAGTGTAAGTGGTTAACCTCACGCATTTACACTGTTAATCTTGCAAAAACATAAATAAAAAAAATATGTTTTTCATTTTTAGGCGTTATTCTGCAATATAATCAACAGTTAGTAATATTCAAAAACAAATGTTTAGAACTATTCTAATAATTAATAATATTAATTTGCAAATTATGAAGTAAATTAAAGGGACGCCGGGAGTATTTAAGAATCAAGATTGCCATGTGTCTCTTTAAACATGCGGGTCCTTAGCCTTAGTAACATATCCGTACATATATTAAAGTAAGTGTGAAACATGTATATACCTTAGAAACGAACACGTTAGTTATTTGTGAATAAATATCACAATAATATACATGTGTATGACATGTGGATGAGATATGTATTATAATATATTTAGCAACTTGATCATATCTACATATCAAAATAATGTAAATAAATTATGCTGCGCGCAACATGTGTACATAAAGTACATAATTAAACATATTCAAAATACCTTTTCTGAATGTCGGAATCCTCGGTCCTTATCATCCCGTCTCCTATTGAGCATGAGCGATTGTTCCAGCATAACGCCGCAGTAGAGAGGCTGTACAAACAGTCGCTCAGTCTGCACGAGCCTTTCGACACGTGGTAACCAAATGTGGAACGTAACCCACATGAACGACAACCACCAGACAAGCGAGACAGGTAGCATGTAATCCGAAAATAAAGAATACATAAAACCACGTGATATTCCATTTATGTCACATGTCCAGTACAAATACGACGGAAGGAGTGGATTGGATGTGACATTACCAGTCCAGGTTTCGCAGCTTGCCATAAACAGTCCAGCCAATATTGGTGCCGCTATCATTAACGGCAATGAAAAACTCACGATCTGTAGCATTATCTTGCAGGCGGTTTTCGAGAACTGGTAGCATATGAGGCACGATATTACCTGGATCACTGCTATCCAAAACGGATCAGTGTGACTGGAGTCGACATTGTTGCCAATGGGATTTAGGAGATGCGGACAGTCCGTTGTGTATTCTGCATCGAAATATAGCACATTTAAACACGAGGTGCTCCCCGCTGTCATCATAACACTCATCAATCCAAGAGTCAAAATGATCTTCCACAAACTGGCAATAATGTATATTTTTGTGCGCATTCGACGCACTCTATGTTTAAATTCCTTCAAACGCAATCCTATTCTCCCCATTCTGGTGAATTTGTTAATATAATTCTCCCACCAGCCGAAAGAAATTAGCAACAAAGAAGCAGGTATAGTCCACGATAGCTCAGTATGTTCTTGGGCAATCAGATTACGAATCGGCCATAAAACAAGGATCGAGATTTGAGCTACCATAGCAACAATGTCCGCGATCACAATGTAGAACTTCCGACCATCTTCATTTCTTGTGTCAAACATCTTTAAAACAGAAGGTACTATACCAACACCGAATGTTAACATAAGTCCACGTATAGGATCCATAGCTGGTAGAACGTAAAAGGCGAACAGTGTCATCCCTGCTGAATGCAATGTTTCGATAGCAAGTACCTGGAAATGTAAACTTACATTTAATTTGACACTTAATACAATATTTTATTTTATCAGTGAAATAAAAGTGTTATTCCACACTGTGGAATATAGAGTTTTATTTCCACAGTAGCTGCCGGGACTACCTTTTTAATGTACAACCAACACAAATGCACAGTAACACGACTCAAAAGATATTCCAACGGTTATTCTGTTAAATCAACTGTTTAATAACTTTCTTTCTATGCCGTTAACGGTTTCAAAAAAGTGACGTCTTGTAACGTTTCGTTACGTCATCGTGAACAGGGCGCGTAGCCAGGTGTGTAAAACGGTTTAGTTACTGAAATTGCTTAAATAATTGTTTGTAACATCATAAAATAAAAAGAAAATTTGTGGTTTTGTCGTGAATAACATATTTTATTTGATCCCGATGTGAGATATAAAGTAAAAATATAAAGTTTGCTCACTTCTCGATGAAATAAAATATGTTATTCACTCCAAAACAACAAATATCCTCTATATATGAAAATTCCTCTCCTATGTAACTATAAAACACAGTCAAGAACATCTAGTAAACATGTCGGAATGTAAAAAAACAAAAAAACAACAACAATTGTTTTAAAGTCTGTAGAACGCATAACCGTTTTCAAACATAAATTTAAAACGACACATATATTTATGAATACTAGTTATTTTGTGATTTCAAAATACTCTTGTAAAAGAGCTTTGCATAGTATCATTCACAAAATGGGTAAATATTATTCAAACAATAGCAGTCTACTTACCAGCATAAGGACCCTCGGTGCAGGGTTTCGGGTCGTTTTGAAACACATTCTCCAAAAGCATTTTGCAAACGTAAACAAATTTGGCGTACAGACAACCATAAACAATGCCCATAACCATCGAACTTGAACACTTTGCGCTGGATGAAATGCGTCTGTTTTCACGCGGTCAGCGGGTACGCGTACACATGACGTCACTTCCGTTGCAGCCGACCACGTGCATTCCATTGTCACATTAGTGTAAATATTTGATGTGATAAGGAACAATGTACTTTTACTGAGCATGGTCGCCAACAATATTGTAAGTGTCAGGAACATGCTGACGATGATTTTCACAACCTTTCTGAAGATGTTGTAGTATTCGTCGTCAAGGCCCGTCTGTTTGCCTCTGTTTACAACGCGAAACGCGTCCCAGGATTTAAGCGTAGATGTTTTATCAGAATCAGGTGGGGTGGTACTATAAAGGAAAGTCGTCAAATAAAGATTACTGAGAAACTAAATGAATCTGGTACTACGTGTACAGTAGTATATTTATACATTTACAGAACACATACCAAATATAATAATTTAAACCTCTCAAACTAAATTACAAGAACTAATAGTGTTTATTAAATAAACTAAAATGTTAACATATTAAATACATGTTTTTTCTTTTCATGTTAAGACATTACACTCCCACGGCTAGGGGTCTGCTATAGCTTCATGCTTCACCACTACTGAGTTATTGCTCAAAGTGAGCAGATATTTTACTCTAGTTGTAGGACTATTAGTGAACGATTTATTACATAAACTGAAAGGAAAAAGAAACGCAGGGTGCGTATTTTCGCTATATATTGTATGTTTAATATGCTACTGCTAATCGAATGGTACAGGGCGACATTAGGCCTGTCCTTTTAGAAAGAAGGTTTACACAGCACTGAACACACCAATGGTTACCCCTTTAAAGTTTCATTATCGTCATAATGCGCATTTGGCTCAAGCAGGTGAGCAAACTTAGGCTTTAAATGTTGCAATCACTTAACATTAAATACAGTACTGAACTGGCTCAACCTTTCAAAGAGGAACTTCAGCATTTATGAATTTCTTGTTACAACGTGTACTGTGATTAAAACGTCTACAACCTCACAGTTGTGTCCTTTGTCTAACTAACTGCACTTTTTTTTTTTACAAAACATCTTGGGATTTCCTTGGAATATATATGGAATTAAGTGCAGTATATGCAATATATAGCGGAAATACGCACCCTGCGTTTCTTTTTCCTTTCAGTATACTTAAGAAATAGAACATCGTTTACTGTGAATTATCGTTTAATATATTACGGTTTGGAGTTCAATTGTAAACAATAATTTCACGAGCCCGAAGGGCGAGTGAAATGATTGTTTACAATTGAACGACAAACCGTGATATATTATAGATAATTCACCGTAAACGATGTTCTATTTCTATTCTAATACCCCTAAAATGTGAAAATAACGCAAACATCTGAAATCTTTCGCATTGCTTTGCTTGCTCTCCTAACGTTGCAAACGTTACAATGCGGAATGCGGAATGCGCAATGCTTATTCTCCTAACGTTGCAAACATTACAGTGATATATCGTTCAATATAACGAGATATTTTAAACTAGGCTATATAGTGCGGGTGTATTAGAATAGCATATATACCTGTACATCAATTTGCAACAATGCCTTTTAACCCCCTTTCGCTGCCACAGTCGAAAACAATGATTTTACGATCAGTGTAGGCCCAGAGCAACATGCACACTATGTGCAGGCTGATTAGGGTTTACATTGTTCGCCGCTCAGAAACAGTGTTTTCCATCACACTAAATATATGCAAATATTACCGAATTTTTTGCATTTTAGCAGACGATATGTGAAATTTGGCTGCGAAAGTGGTAAATGTTAGAGGATAAAGTAAACCTGATTTACCTCAGTAAATGTTTTTGTTTTTATTTCAGAATGGTTAGCAGATTGGTTATTATTTATGAGGGCCTCAATGTAGATAAGTAGCAAGGTTTCTGTAAGAGCTTTTAAACCATGCATGTGGTTTGTCCAGTAACGTTTGCCAAACTAGATGTTATATCTTCAATAAATATATATGAGCCATGTACGCATTATTTAATTATTGTGTGCGATAATGCATACTTATTTATAATAACATATATATATATATATATATATATATTTGAGAATTAATTATTTCGAATCGTAATAAATCGCGTATGACTGATTACAAAATTCTTAACATAGTAACACTATCGATATGTCAATACCTTTTGTTATCACCCCTATCCTGCTTTCTGGGAGCACGAGGCAGGCTATCTGTCACATCATAGACGCTGCTTCTGGCTTTCCTGGAATTCAACGTGTCGTCTTTGTTATTATCACTGCTCGTCTCGCTCCATGTGTTACCGTTCACCTGTAATCTATCGAGCGTGTCGAACGCTGGATTGGTGACGCCTTCTTCAGACTATTAGTAATAAACAAAATATACTCGTTATAGGAATGAAAGTATTAGAAGTACTGACAGGCGTAGGATTTGTTAGTGTTAAATAACTTTGCATTTACAGTTTATTGCAATGTCATAGTAAGTACCATAAAGTCGATGACAACTGATACTATAAAAAAAGGTTGCAATAAACAGATCCTTATTGAGGGTATTGATTATATAACGTCGCATTAAATAAAACATAAAAGTCCTTAATGGTATTATTCAGGGACAACTACCAAACAGTGTAAATGTGTAAAGAATGATCTCCCGTAGAAGTCAGATATAGCACAACACAGAACAAAAAACAAATAACAAAAAAAAATAAAGGCGCAAAGTAGTTTCTATTGCGAACAATAGCTACTATGTGAATTTGAAAAAAATAAATAAAAAACATAAAGCCATTTTAACCGAACCCTTAATAACATAAAACCTTTTGTTAAACAAAGTATGCTCATAATTTTACATATTTTACTTGAAAATAGCCCAATCTTTAATTCATATTTCATCACTTACGACCATGTTTTCGTCCATGTAGTTCTCCTTCAAAATGGGCTCGGCCTCATCAACCCCTATTACCGGTAGTGGAATCATCCGTTTAACTGTTGGTGGCGACAAATTTGTGTCGGGTAGCTTATTCTGAAGGTAGAACATATACACGTTACGTCAGTTGTGTAAACTAGAAACACGTTACGTCAGTTGTGAAAACTACATATACGTAACGTCAGCTTTGTAAACTACATACACGTTACGTCAGTTGTATAAACTACATACACTTTACTTTAGTTGTGTAAACTATAATTATACACTTTACGTCAGTTGTGTAAACTATATACACATTACGTCAGCCGCGTAAACTGCATACATATTACGTCGGTTGTGTAAACTAAATACATGTTACGTTAGTAGTATAATCTGCATACACTTTACGTCAGTAGTGCATACTAACACAGTAACTTCGTGGAATACTAATACAGTAATACATGCACGTGTATAATAGTCAATATTTCACTCCTAGGCGGCATCTTCTACATCCTATTGAAATACACAAAACTTTAGCAAATATACAATCAGTACAACACGTGTTCGTAACACAAGTCCTAAACGAACACAGACAATCTCTTCTTCTGTAACCCCACTCCTGCCAATGTTGATTTATGCGTTCTAACATTTCTGAATACGTTCTTAATCTTTAAGTATATTAAACTAAACGATCGTTGTTGTCATTCCTTTTAGTGGTCGCTTAATACAAATTTGACTATATATAATTGTCACGACATTACGTTACTCTGGCAATGGACTGAGAGTTATTAATAGTAAGCTGTTTTCCGGAACACTTTCAAACTGTATTAAACTTGCTTTTATTTATAATAGTTTGTACCTTTATTATAGTTATTATGAGAAAAAATATTGAAATCCATTTGAATAAGGTTTTACGCAGTCAAACACATTTTTAAAAATTATCATTTATCACAAAAATGGCTTCTAGGAGTGAAATAAAGCCATAACTTGTTTATCGTATCTATTTGTTTAATGTTTACGATCAATCCATCCAGTTTGACGTCAGGCGGATGTTGTGATCATGTACATATTTGGTGCATGTACACCTAGTGATATTTACAGCCTTTATGCCATTGCCAGGGGTAAATAAATTAGGCCGTATTTTGAACTATAACTCATTTAATTTGTTAATGTCATGTTTATTTTAATTTTATTGTAAATATAAATACTAATTAATTATTTATACTACTACTACTACTACTACTACTACTATCTTTATTTCAAGAGGCCTGATAACATATTTTGCTACAAGTCAGTCTAACATATGGTCCTCGGACAAAATAGAATCTATTTACAGTATATACCATGTATACAAACGTGATTAAAACAATGATATAGAAGAAACACAATATGTCTAGAATCTTCATGATTTTTCAAAAATGGTAGTATTTGAAATAAACGACTTATTAATATCGATTCAACCTTTGGGTGATGGGTATACAATATAAATATAATGTGTGAAAGTCTTTAATAGTATGTATTTTTACAATATTAATATTAACATTTTAATATTTGCATAAATATTACCAAGTAAATTAACAGTGTACACGTTCGTATACAGAGACCGACGAAGGTAATATGTCAGTACTCAGGTTGTCATATTGCATACAGAACAACTAATTTAAACAGAAACATAAGTACTGCTGTTAGATGATCGTAAAAATAATATTGATGGTATATTGATTAAATATGAAAGTGATCTGGAGAAATATCTTCTGATTGCCAAATTCCATATCATACCTATATTTTGTTTTCGACAGCATTATTAAATAGTAATGCACACACACGAAAAGACCACTACACGTTACTGAGTGTTGGCGACACGACATTACCAGTGCGAACAAGGCTATTTAGCCGAAGACATTTATGAAAAACTAATTCAACACTCCTCGTTTATGGTGGTGGCACTATTCACAATTTAGCCTAAACTTTGAATACAATGATAATTATTTAAGGACAATGTTTGACAATGTTGACAATGTTTACTAGTACCACTCAAAAAAATAAAATGGGTTGATGCCGAATTGTATATTTAAAACAAACATTGCATCATTTAAAAAATAAAATGTACAAGTTTTCAAACGTCTACAATTTGGTATTTTGACAACTTCGTTATCAAGTGATGCGAGTATTTAAAAGAAACATTTTAAACATTTTAATTATTAAAATGCTTTACAGTTTATCTTTTCCCCCTTGTATCTTGACTCATCGTTATACCTTGTGGAAAAGATACTTAAGATATTGAAATAGGAGTTCAAAATGTCGAGACTTGCTTCTTCATACTGTCAAGCCGTTTCGCATTAATAAATACCAGTGACTTACAATTTAAACTTATTTGCATTTTGAACGAGGATTTACGAAAGTGAAATCGCGTGTCTACATAGTTATGAAGACTGAAATGCGGTTTTGATGTGGTGAGATGCCGGCGTTGCTACACGATTATTGCCCAGTAATCGGAGTATAAAGTATCAGAAGTTGATAAAGTAGTTCACCCAGAGAGGGTGACACAGATTACGTAGATAAGGAGTCATATTGCAGTTATTTAAATACGCCCAAACAATAAACATCTTAATTATTGAATCATATAGACGTATAACTACTAATATGTGGTTAATCTCGTATTATAGATAATGTGGTAAAATATGGTATTACAACGTCTGGTCATCTTCATCTCGTTTCTTTAATACCCTTGATGTAGAAGTAAACACAGGCTTTTCCTAGCTCTCCCTATCAGTGTACAACATTCATCATATGATCGCTTTGTATACCAGTGACTTTGTTCATAAAGATTGTTTGAAGTTTAATTTTCAAACCCGAATCAAACAAAGAGTGTTTTGGAATCTGCAACATTAAAAAAGTTATTACAATAATTATTTTTTATTTGATATACTTACGAGGTAAAATTCATATAATTCCATAATGATATCAAATATATCCTAAATCGTCCAATTCCAAACACACGTGTGTTAACACAATGTTAAACAATATATGATTAATAACTGATATTCATATATACGAACAATGAACAAGTAGTTTTAATACTTGACAATGTTTACTAATACCACTCAGAATTGTATAACTATTATGTATCCGAATTATGTTCAATTCAGTTCAATCTCTGTATTTCCTCCAAGCAGACTGTTTACGTATATTCCTTTTTTTATTAAAAAAATAAATCATGTATTGCTACTGTTTCGAATATGAAGATTTATCTATACGTATACTATAACGGTGTTAAACCTTGTGAAGTTCATAAAACTAGTCCCTTTGGTAAAAATCAAGTTATGAGGAGTTCATATGATAAGCAGATTTATATTAGAAACATTTTACTTATTTCCGCCTACACCCACCCTGATACAATCTGCTTTATCGCAAACATGCGCGTGACGTGATAAATTGATGAAGGCGTAATACTCGGTAACCATATGAAGTCATTTGTTCCGGTGAAGGGGCTTGTCAAAAAGTAAACACTAGAGGGAAAATAAAATGCAAGTTAAGCTATACAATAAGCAAAACTGTTTTATTTGAAACAAATACTTTTTATTTGTATTGGATTGCTGACGTTTGTGCTGCTTTGTAGAGTTCGAAAACGGTTTAACTTTGTCATCTTAAACTCATTAGAATAACGACTCTGTCAGGCAACTTGTCAATGTGTTGATCATTTGACAAAAATACAATGTGTTTATCATGAATACAGTGTTAATTTTTTAGTATAGCTAAAAACATTTTTCTTATATGACACTAGGAAAGCTGTGTGTGTCTAACAATCTATCTGAACGTCCCATCTGCGTTTTGGCAACTGAGCACTGGCATTTTCAAAACTTTTTAACACTATGTCAGTGATATCACAACTGTGTCTTTTGTAGCTCTATGCTCAACATTAGAGTGCTGACACACTGGAATACCACGCCGTAGACACATGGCATGATACCCCACTCAGTCTCATATTTGACACCGGACCGACCAGTCCTAGAACTTTTGGAAATGTCAAACTTTGTTCCTAAGTTCAAAATATAACTTCGAAAACAACATGTTAAATATCTGTTTGTTTACATTTGAATACGCTCTTTATTTTTCAAAATGTCTAATTTTGTTATTTCTATTATTTTATACTACAGCAATAATAGCCATGTCATTTACAATTACGCCCACCTAACATCGTGTGACGGATATTCTTCAATAAAAAATAATTGCGAGTAGTTTTATAAATTGGCAAGACTTATTTTAATTAAGTAATCTTCCAAATTCTTTTACCACACTATTACTTTTTGAAAGTCATCTATTTTGTCTTAGTGAAATACTGATGCTATTTTAAAACAGGAATTAAAACATTTTTTATTTTTATTAAACTTTACATTTATGTTTTGACATGCATATCACTCCAGACACTATCTCGTGTACGTGCTTAAAACAATGACAACAGCAGTACAAAGTCTTGGCGCCGCCCGAAAAATAAATTTAAGGTGCAACATATCAATTTGTCATATAAATGGAATTTCAGTTTGTACATTATTCTCTACCAAGTAACGACATAGTACACATGCATACGTCATAAAGGTCATACGTCATAAAGGACATACGTCAACTGTTGCAACATTGCACGCATTAAAGTCAAAAATACTATGTATACAGAATACAACATAACATAACCAGAACAACTTGACCCGCGAGAACGTCATGAAAGTATAACATAGGGCACGCATGTGTCATAATAACATGAGCCATACACATCATGTGTAAACAGAACAACAAAACACAAGAATATGTCATAAATGCACACGCATACGTCATCAATACCATGTTGCTTGATTGAATGGTGCTTACGTCATTTTCAGCATAGGACGGTCGATTTGTTCGTGGTGGAGGCGGCAGACCACCCACATTTTCCTGGATAGAACCAGTACTGTATACCTCCCGCCATCCCATAAATACCATGAACACGCAGTACAACATAACACACGCAAATGTCATAAACATCATGTAAACACAGACAGGGGCTAGCTTCCTATAGACCGTGTAGGCCGCGGCCTACATTTTTTTTCTGAGAAATCGAAAAAATAAAAATGCCAAAATTTAGATATATAATTTACGGTAAAAAGTAAGGATATTGATGCTCTTATAGACATATTCACCGGTAGAAATATACGCCAAAACGCACCTCCGACAGTCTAGCTGAAAAAAAAAATCCGGGGGAGCATGCCCCCGGCCCCCCTTGAACTCGGCCTACACATCATATTCAGCCAAGCTACGCCCCTGACAGAACACAATAACACACATACGTCATACCAATAACTAGTATGACGGGAGGTTTACAGTACTGGTTCTACCCAGAAATAAGTAGGTGGTCTGCTTCCATCACAAAAAAAAAAAATCGGCCGTCACAATGCGTTGAACAATCACGTTAAATACCAAACAAACTATTGAGACACAATGGATGCCATTTCTATTGCGATATGCTGGATGCCTGCAAAGTAGCCCGCCTTTTCCGTTGATACACATTGGATGCGTGCGCAGTAAAGAAAGGTGAAGTTAATTCAAAATTGGACGCTACTTTTTTCAACAAGAATAACACACGCATGCGTCATGAACAATAACTGACGCGTCATACATGCCATTTATACATAGTAATACATAATACACACATACGTCATATATAAAGTATGTATACACCACGGTAAACAATAACTGACGCGTCATACATAGTAAAATATAATACACACATATGTCATAAATATCATGCATACACCAAGGCAAACAATAACTGACGCGTCATACATGTCATTTATACATAGTAATACATAATACACACATACGTCATAAATATCATGTATACACCACGGTAAACAATAACTGACGCGTCATACATGCCATTTATACATAGTAATACATAATACACACATACGTCATAAATATCATGTATACACCACGGTTAACCATAACTGACGCGTCATACATGCCATTTATACATAGTAATGCATAATACACACATACGTCATAAATATCATGTATACACCACGGCAAACAATAACTGACGCGTCTTTCATGCCATGTATACGTAGTATATATTTATACGTGCCATTTATACATAATACACACATACGTCATATATAGCATGTATGTACACATTACACCATTAGACATTAATGTCATGTATACCCAATGAGATATAACACACGCATACGTCATTAATACCACAACAGGACACACGCATATTGTATACGCATTTAAAAAGTGAACGTGCATGCGTTATCAATACTATGTACACACAGTGCACAGTGACACGAGCGTACGTCATGAATATGTCAAATGACGTCAATCCTGATGAACACATGACATAATTATCGTTAAAGGGAATGTAGTAAACATTCGTGCCGTAAAACACCATTCATTCATTCTAAAACTGTTAAAATTACCAGTAAAATCTGTATGTGAGACACACATAAACATTTAGAGAATGGAATCACGCTTAGCGGGGAAGATACATCTAACTCCATTTCCGTAGGTTCCAAGTATACGATTATCAATAATAGACATTGTATGCACTGACATTCACTTAAATACGGTTAGTCTACTCGGCTACGACGTGAGTGGACTCTTGACCACGGTTAGTCTACTCGGCTACAACGTGAGTGGACTCGTGTCTACTCGGCTACGACGTGAGTGGACTCTTGACCATTTTTGATACGGACTTCAGGTGATTTGGGATACTGCTTTTTGACAAAAAGATGTAATTACGTCCGACCAAGTCGTGTATAGGTGTGCTCGATGTCCGTCCTTCGTCATTCTGTCCGACCAAGTCGTGTATAGGTGTGCTCGATTTATTTCCTTTCTTCGTATTTCCTTTCTTCATTCTGTCCGTTCTAGTCGTCTCCAGGCTATAACTTATTTATCGTTCAATCATGCGATTCCAATAATATTATACACAAATGCTGTATTAATTTAGAGATGTATTTTGTGTATGATTTTTGACGAATGTACTTAGAAATAGAGCTAATACAAAATTCGCCTTAACCAAAATATCCGAATCGTAAAAAATAGACAGTGTCTGTCATTATGACCTTCTTTGGGTCGGAACGTTTAGTATTCATGTAGATGTGCATGCGCAGAGCTGTCGGTGACAGAGATACTTATATTATTCTAGCATATATTATGTAACAATGTTATTGGTTCATTATAAATAGCAATTAGCAATGGGCAAACACAGTTTAAAATTGCTGTGGACTATTCAAATATTTATTAATTATTATGCCTTGTTAATATGTATTGCCGTGTGTGTATTTAATTAACTAGAATCATAGATCTAAACTGTACGGTCAAGCCTGTCGAGAATACCTACTTGGTCGGAACATGTAGTTCTAATGTCGATGTACTGTATATACAGTTTGAAGTGTGTATGCCTATCGGTACCTTAGAAACGAATCTCATTGAAAAACCTCAACCAATGTGCTACGAACGTACACACGGGCGGACAGGGGTAAAACTATATCCCCAACCCCAATCTCTAAAATTAGTGCGCGGGTATTAAAAACTGCAACATAGGCATTATTGCGCGAATTTCGTCAAGTCTAAAAAAAAGTGTTCATATTCAACATAATCCATGACTATCCATCGTTATTACAAGGATTATAGAAAATGTGTTTTTATTTTGTCTTGGTCCTTCAAAGATTTGCTAGGCTTCCACTTTACATTACACACAGGGAAAGTATACTTCCCAGAAGTGTAACTGCATCCGCTACTTTCATTACACACAGGGCAAGTATACTTCTAAGAAGTGTAACTGCATCCGCTACTTTCGTGGTGTTTAAGCTGAAGTCATACGAAGATGACTTTGTACACAATTAGCATGTGTATGATTTGATTTCAACGAGCACATTCTTGAAAGTGTCCTAATGATACTGCCTGATCGTGACTTATTTTAACAAACACTACACTAATTCAAGTTACACAGTTACAGGGATAGCTAGAAGCAACGTCTGCGACAACACAAACACGGAAGGGTTGACAATAGGGGTTCCTCGTGCAACGGTAATTGGCAAAACGGCAGCTAGGGGTTTAATCAGGTCTTTGGTATGCATAATTTCCACGAAAATAGCACTGAACATGTATGAGACTGAATATGTTGTTTTATATAGTGACGGGATGAATAGGATGTTATTTTTACTGGTCTTTTGGGATCAATGAGCCCAATATAGATGGTCTTGAAATACCATTTAAGCCGGCGTGAGAGTAAAAACTCACTAAAAACCTCTATTCTCTTGGTTGTGATGTTTTTGCTTCCACAGGAACTCCCTTATCGGTATGTATTATGTTCATTGTTTCTGTCACAAACTGATACACAGTGGCTCTTCATATTGTTACATGATGGGTATACTCATGAGAACATATATTGTTATTAAAATCTACTCACGTCAGTACGTAATGTATTTTCGTTCTAATCATCATTGTCTATCACAGATACATTTCCGAAAATGACAGTTTCATTGATAATTATCGAGAATTTTCCCTCGTAGGACAATTATATTTGGGTCAAAAGTCCGTCACCTGCAAGTAAGAGTCCGTAACCTAATATTCAACATCATCAAAAATCCGTATCATTTTTACAAATTGTATAAACCATTATTATATCACCTGTAAACATGATTAACCATTTTTTGTGTTTTAAACTATATAATATCATTATTGTGTTTATAATAATGCGAGGAAATTAACATGTTCTAATCAATAAGCTATTTCTTTTTCTATATGAATGCATATGGAGAGAGCCTGTTCGCTATAATAATGCCTCATATTTCGCTAATAAAATGAATTGGGACAAATAATTACCAGCACGGCATATTTATGTTTCTTCCTTTAAAATAAATTCAAACGAATTTATTTACTGTTCTATATTTGTCAAAATATCACTTCTTAACAAACTAACTCTTCTCTGGCATCACCTTGAGTCCATATCAAAAATCGTCAAAAGTCCACTCACCGAGTAGACTAACCGTGTTAAACTGCCTCCACTGTCAGGGAGATAGAACCAGCGACTCCGTTTTACTTTTATTTACTATTTATGGATATCCATAACTAAATTACGGATATCCATAATTGTAAGATATCTAGAAATCGATGTATAGATATCTGTGAATTAATTAGCATGGATATCCATAATACCGGTGAAGTATTGATATATTATATTTAATTTTAAGATTTAAATTAACAATATCCCATATTCGAGTAACGGATATCTACAAATAACATATATTTTACTCACGTCGAAATACTGATGTCTATAAATATTTTCCTGGTTTCCTGTTGTTTTTTACTTTAAAATGAAATTAATTATAGATATCAATATTTCAAGATCATTTATGGATATACATAATTCATTTAAAGAAATATTTATGGATAGCTTCAAATAGAATATAAATGTCCTTCAAATGTAAGATATCTACAAATGCCGGTGAATTTATTGTATTAAAAATTGATTAAGGATATCCATAGATCGAATAAACTATATACATACATCTACTTTTAGAAATCTAGATATTGTTAAATCGAATATTCTAAATATATATAAATAATTATTGATATAAATACATACTATATTCAAATATGGATAGCATAATTCATTGATAGATGTCCTTAAATGGTGAATAAGTAGTCAAACGGCGACCCATACGCCTTATTTTATTTTCAAAATTTCAAGACGGGCATATTTTCAAAATGAAGCTGACATAATTCTGTTTTATCTCCCAGTTTGCATCGAGGCATAATTCATAAATGGTACTATATTCCCTGTAAGGTCATTGGAAAAAAGTTGATTATTATTTCAACAATGTTTATTTTTTATTAAAACCCTCATCCTTTTTCTGAAGTTGGTATGTCGTAGCTTTGTGTTAAGGAAGTTGGTATGTCGTAGCTTTATGTTAAGGAAGTTGGTATGTCGTAGCTTTGTGTTAAGGAAGTTGGTATGTCGTAGCTTTGTGTTAAGGATAAGCGCTGCTTTCAACGAGAAACAGATTTTCATAAACGCAATATGGTGATGAGCCGTTACACAACAAGTCAATTCAAAACAACTAAACTGTATATGATAACATCTCAGTTTTAATTGATAACATCTCAGTTATAACTGATAACATCTCAGTTATATATGATAACATCTCAGTTATAACATCTCAGTTATAACTGATAACATCTCAGTTATAACTGATAACATCTCAGTTATAACTGTATATGATAACATCTAAGTTATATATGATAACATCTCAGTTATATGGGTTTATCCTACATACACATAACACAATTTCCACAATAATTCAAACACAACACCATTCTATGCATTGCATTTAGGTTAGATATTTCTTTAAAAATTATATCGATATATTATAAATTATTAATAATCGCAACGTTCGACAGGACGATAACGGACGATAGAGTTCCTCCAATATCTAGTAATAAGCATAAAATATTTAAAACGGTTTGTTTCACAAATATGAAAGCCTATTTTTGAATTTGATTTCGTGTTTTGCGTAATTGATTATAGTACACTGTATCCGCTAACATCACGTAACAATTAAAAATAAAGGGCATACTTGTATAATAATAATAATAATAATAATAATAATAATCACGTGGTTCGTCAAAGTATACGTTTCAAGAAGGTACGGACACAAATGACCGTGGATTATATCAAAACTATATGCACACGTGACACTCTAACAGCTGCACACATGTATATGAAGTCAATATTTACTGCTACAACTGTGTTAACAAAACTCCATTACTGAGAAAATGGACTCATTTAAACACATTATAATAATCAAGCATAACTTATGATAAAGGACATCTAATTACGTGGTCCGAGTATTAATGTTCATACCCCATCAAGCCCCTCCTCTAAGAAGCAAAAACGAGGTTGGCTGGGGTATGAAATAAAACCTTAATTTCGGCTTAAAAAGTTTGCATATTGTAAAATTAAAACATTTACTAGGTAATTTTAAGCAGGTTATTGCATTTTTTTCAGTAATGTTTAATGTTTTTAAACGTGTTTTATTGTCGAAATATCCGTTATAAAGTCCTGCCAATATAAGCTTTCCCAACGCTTAATGGAATTAAGGCGGGACCACGTAATGAATGAAATTACAGAAACGATTTACACATTGAGTAAAAGTGAGGTTTGGTGACCCTAGAACCTGGTTTAAATAATCCTTTTTACCTTTTTGCCTTTTTACCGCTGACCGTTCCAAGACGGTAGCCCTATTGTCAACCCGTTTGGTTTTGTGATTTCACATCGCGGCCTGGCTTCTAATTAACATCATAAGTGTCGTTTGTTTTAATGCTTGATTTTGGTCGAATGTGTTCTGTGAAAGCTAATGTTCGAATTTTATACCTACTTTTGTTTTGTTCCAATACTATTGACTATGTATTATATTATATTTAGAATGTTAACATAATGAAATAAAATACGACATGTGGAAATCTTATGAAATAGTATTGAATTATTGAACAATAACAAGTAGCAATACGTTTTACTTTTTTATGTCTCAACACAATTTCTTTTAATATATTATAACGAATATTGTTTATAAGCTGTCAGACTTACATACTTTAATTAAATCATTATTGAAAAAACAAACGAACAATATTTAACAAGACGAATATGATGTAGGAAACAATACTGAAACATATGACATTTTACTAAATTTAAAAAATGACAAAGCCGAAGATAGAAAATCAATAAACAGAAAACAATACATACAAATAAATATTATAATCGTAGACTAATCAATAAAACAACATAATACAAGTATATATATATATATATATATATATAAAATATATATAAAAGCAATAAAGGTAAACACAATTTGCTTACATACTCGCTGTTATTTCGTCTTAGCCCGTCAGCTGTGAGTACAAGTCGAGCAGTTTTCATGTTTTGATAATTTCGATGATTAATTTAACAAAACTGGAAACGATACTAAAAGAAAAAAATAATCCGATATTTAAAATCAAACTATCAACGTGTTACAACTGAAAACGAAAAAAATATCAATTTAAAATGTTAAGAGAAAAAAGAGCACTATTTTTTAAGTTAAAGCAGCTTACAAGACCGTTGTAAATCCTCCTAAGCCTGTCCGGCGTTGACACAAGTTGCGCAACATCCATTCTTTACTTGTACTATCACGGTGATTAGCGTGTCTCTAAAACAATGACTTTGCTCGATTATCGAAGTCATCATTGTCAGCCAAATTGTTAGGCCACTGATTAGCGAAGATGAAAGACGTGTTGAGCCACAGTTTGCAGCCGAGTATGTGAGGTCAGGAAGAAATTAGTATGTCGCTGTAACAACTAATGGTTTTGTGTTTACATTTCAGGACAACTCAGAGGCATATTCGGATGGGGCGGCAAACGGTGTACCTACGTAGGCGGACAAAAATGCGAACAGATTAGCTTATGTGTTCAGTTGCGTCTCACGTATTTCGAAAGCCATTATTGCAACATATAATTATTTACCCGTTCCTATATAAATGAATACATGTTGTTTTATCTTTAAAGATATGTGTATACAAATAATCATAGACATGATTATTGTAAATTGTAAATGTAACAGAAATAATGACTTCAGTTAAAGAACATACACATTGCTAAGTCGGTTTTCCAAAAGCACGTACCGGGTAATAATGGTTGACCACACACATACTTGGAATTGTCACTGTATATGTGTCTTAAATGTGATGTGTAAATATTTTTTCTAGACTTAAGAAGTGTTAATCAGGATACCGACAGAGACAACTATTATTATCATATCTCACTGTAAACACTCCATGTAAAATCCCCATACCCTGCTGGGTGATATTTCGCGCTATCACCCTCAACGCGTCATAGCGGGTGATAGCGCAAAAGATCATCCCATCAGCTTTTTGAAAAGCTCAGTTCTAAAAATAGATGTTTTCAACAACAACAAAAAATATGTTCAAAAAGACCTGTCTTATTAATGCGATTTCCCATAGGAGTATTTGTTCGGTATAATAAAATAAATATCCCATCCTCTTGAGAGTCCCAGTGGATATTATCAACCATCGAAATGATAATGTCAACCGAGGCGATTCTCGGATTGATAATATCCACTGGCACCCTCAAGAGGATGTGATATTTACATAATGATGCCTTTTATTTATAGTGGATGAATCATGTTCAGCAGTAGTTTCACATTTTTAGAATAACGCATTTTAAAATAAGTTTAACCTTAACTGTATGTGCTTGCCTGGAGATGTCACGTGTTTCGTCTATCTGTTTCCAGGGATTAGATAGTCAAGACGGTGCAAACTTAATATCTCCCATTTTAGGTTGAGCGTTTGGATCCACGCCTAGTTGTTAAATATCTTTACAAACGTATGCGTGTGCGTTACCTCACGTTTACACATATAAGTTCATATTGGGACAGCGACCTCAGAGGTAGATGAGATGACCGATAACGATTCCCCATCAAACATGCCACGGCCGAGACTTCAACCCAATGGGGACTGAGGTAATTTGTCTAATCCGCTGACTTACCGCGGCCACTATTTGCATATCAAAGCCTCCATCAACTGGTGATACACTTTTTTGAGATGTATACGTTTTGTTAAAATACGTTTTTAAGTCGTGGCATGTAACCAATAAACCTAATACTATGATGTTATTAATTAAGTGTTTTCATATTGGCCCAGTTATTATATGAAAAAACCTAATTAATCACAATTTTATTAATTAACTTACAACACAAAAATACTTTTATTTTAATAACATTATTATGAAATGATTTGCGGCGTTTATTTATAGTAGCTTTAATTAAATTATTTTATAAGTTGATAAGTGAGCGTTAATGACGTCATTTAAGCTCGTATTGGCGAGTTTCTCCATATTGGCCCTGTTTTTCTTTTCATATTGGCCGACTTCCGGTTCATATTGGTCGAGTTTGCGTCGTATAATGTGTAGAGTTTCTAGTAAACACGGCTAATATAGATTAGTTAATAAATAATAATATATATTCAGCAAAGTTTACTCAGTTTATTCAACAATAAAAAAACCAAAACAACAACAACAACATTTCCCCGTTTTCTTAAAATAAAATTTTCATGAAATTAATGATTACAGTAGAAAATTAACTGCATTAAACCACCAGTGAGACACAAATGGTTTGCGACGGTCAGTTACAAAAGCAATAACAACAGTTGTCCATAGGCGCCTGTTATTTTGTTTTAATTTCGGAAGAAGAAATCCCCACTCTCATAAAAATCTTTATACTAACACCAACTATCTACATAACACTAACACGGACTAGTTACAAAATTGATATAACATTGCATTACGACTAAGGCAAGCGCATTCATTTAAAACCAAGGACCAACTTTTGGCCAACGGTATTCAGACGTTCATTAGGGTGTATATATCAAACAGTTTTGATAAGGAAACATACGTAACGGCCGGTAAAGACATGACTGGTTCAAATATAACGAACATGCGTCTAACCGCCATCCCCCGCACACATTGGATGCTATTTATATATTATCACTGTGTACATTAGATATAAAAAAGTTATTTAGATAACAAAAGACATGACGAGAACATATTTATTTGTACAGTTAGTATGATGGAAGCACACACATTACAAAGTAAACTGTAAACAAACAAACAACAACACAAAGCTCATGTCCCATCTAACGAAGAAGACACCGTTTGTATCCATATATGAGCTCAATATAAGACGTATTTGTAACGAGGGGGTATTTGGATTCGTCTTATTAAAAGGCACCACACCGGATATAGCGCATAATTATGTTACATAACCACCGTGTTAACACACAACAGATCCCCAACAGCTCTAGCGTACTTGCAGAAATAGACGGGTAATAAACAATATAAACGTTAAAATAGCCAGACAAATCTAGATTTTATGTATCCCCTTACATTGTAACACTGGTTTTGAATTCAATACTTATATAAATGATTTATTCAAAATGTATTTTACAAATATTGTACGCCGGACATTTTAACCGTCTTTTATGCATGTATTCAAATGACAAATGACACGTACATGTAACATGGGTTAATCATAAAAAAATTAGCTAATAGTAAAATTCAAAATTCAAAAATGCAGATTTCCTTTTTTGTTTTATTTACTTTTTTGTTAATGATCTCGATTTACACTACTTAAAAAGCTATAGCTCTATACAAGGCTAGTGGGCGCGTACCTAAACCAATGGGAGCCGTTTGACGCTTGGTTGACTACCTACTGCAAGCTCATGAAACATTTCTGGAAACCCTTATATAAAGCAGTTTTATAGCGAACCTATTTCATTTCTTTGCCTGCGATTGTCAAAGTAACATAAAAAAATACACACCCTTTTACTGAAAAATTAGTATAGCCTATGCGAGTTTCGAAGCGATGACTTTCGGATTGACAATCATTACTCTTTGTCATTGGGCTAATCCAATCAGTGGATCAATAGCGTTATTCCTCTTTGAGTGTGAGATGACCGGATAGATTGTGGACACTATTATCACATCTACCTTAAATCCTTAATATTTGGTGTTTATCTTAAATCGTTTCTTGTCGTATCCTTAACAATTTGTTTTCTTGTTGCTCTGGCTTCTACCAAGTCATTGTGTACTTACTTTATGACTTTCTAGGTGTTTTTTTTATATTATATATACATGACCATTTATGTGTAAAAAGTCGCCCCGACTACAAATCAGTCTGATAATCTGTGTTGCTTTAAAGTAGAATATCGTTTAAGCCGTTTACCTCTCATGAACAGACTCAATAAAACCGAGTCTGCTACGTTTGTGTTTGTTGCTTCCAAACGATCCCCTTTTAAGAAATTTATTGACATTCATAGAGCCTATGTCCTGTTTATTTTGGGATGACAATAGGGTAAGAGTGAATTTGGTGCACCCCATAACCTGGTTTAAACCTCCAAGTGCCACTAACCGTTCCAAGGCGGTAGCCAGATTGTCAACCCTTTTATAGTTTTGGTGTCATATCTTGCCTTTATTTCATGTTGTAGTTGTTTATTTTTCTGTGCGTGTTTGTGGTTGCCTGTGGTTCTTAACTGCTCCATTTCCTGTTCGAATTTCTACTTTTGTCGGTATACTGTTACCATTGTAGACAGTATCCTTTGTTTATTTTGTTTGCGTGATTCAATGCGTTTTTAAGTGCATACGTACACCAAAGACCACCCCGCCCCTCCCCATCCTAACGCTGTTGTTTTTATTAACCCATAGCATTACTAAAATATAAAGAAGATGTCTTAAAACGATAGAAAAGGGTATTTAAAAGTTGATTAATTGTGACATAAGTTAAGTATTGCTAAGAAGCTTTATGAATACGGACCCTAGTGTGTGTAACTCTAAGGATTATAGTCCCTGCGCCCCGATAGCCACCAGAGAATCCCAGTACTGTTGGGCACAATGGAGTGTGGACTGTCTAGTAAGTTATTTTATTATACCTCACTCAAAATTCTCTATGTAATTTCCCTATTCCCGATCAGTCAACAATTGGTAATGTTTCATGGTAATGTTTCATGGCATGAAACATTATCTCGTGCATACCGATCATTATCTCGTGCATTACCGATCAGTCAACAATTGGTAATGTTTCATGGTAATGTTTCATGGCATGAAACATTAAATCTTGAAAATTTGTTTCAAGTTCTTTATTGTTGTTAATAAAAAATAATTGCTGATTAAATGAATTTTGATGTTTGGTATAATAAAATAAATATCACATCCCATGGAGGGTGATAGAACATATTGCCAACCCTCGATGTGGTAATGTCCACCTCGGCTAAAGCCTCGGTGGACATTACCAATCTCGGGTTGACAATATGTTCTATCACCCTCCATGGGATGTGATATTTATATAGTGTGTAGTGAAAGCTTTTGTTTTCACCAAGTAAAGTATCCACTTCAGTTGTTTTTACATCGATTATGAAACACTGACTATACAAATCGCTTACAATGTCGCGATTGACGGTGTTGACGTGGTTCTGATGTAGGAGGATACTGGACCACTCGGGAAAGCAACAACTAATTAGAGCTTTTCTTATCATTCAAAAGATCTTCAACGCCGTAAATGCGAATAAATTCTCAATTATTGTAATTACATTATATGGGGGCAATCAGGAAATAGTTATTTTTCTGCTGAATGTATTTTCATTCTCCTATTTTATAAAACAGTACATGTACGTCATTTTTAACATGTGCTTTTCCGCAAGGGAGAACGTCGATTTATTCATTTATCCCCCACCCCATACACTTATTCATTCGCGATGTGTTACTCCGCAGGTACACTCGAGCACATGGAACCACGAGGTGAATGTTGTCTTACTACGGACGGCGTGAACCGCAGATACACACCAGTACATGGAACCACGAGGTAAACGTTGAACATCAGAAGGTACTGTTAAAATGACGTACATCTCGGTATGAATCACGGATAACAAAGTGTCCTTTTAAGAACAACCAAACAATAATGATCGTCCGGCTTAGCGTATAGTGTAACAAATGACTAAATTATACCCATGTTATTATCGTTTCCTCTCTAAATATCATTAAAATGTTTCAAACTAGTGCTTAAATTGTTTACGACAAAACTGAAGAATTTCCCGTAACACTCGAGCACATGAAACCACGAGGTGAATATTATCTTACTACGGATGGCGTGAACCGCAGATACACTCCAGTACATGGAACCACGAGGTGAACGTTGAACATCAGAAGGTACTGTTTAAATGACGTACATCTCGGTACGAACCACGGATAACAAAGTGTCCATTTAAGAACAACCAAACAATAATGATCGTCCGGCTTAGCGGATAAACAGTGTAACAAATGATTAAATTATACCCATGTTATTATCGTTTCCTCTCTAAATAACATTAAAAGGTTTCAAACTAGTGCTTGTTTACGACAAAACTGAAGAATTTCCCGTAACAAGGAAATGTTGAAGACAGAGACAAATGTACATTTTATAATAAAAGGCGTTTTCACGTTCAGGTTGAACCTTCAATTTTGAACGTCCTTAAACGTACATTGATGTCCTAAACATTTCATAGCACTAGCGTAGTCTCCTTTAAAATAAACCAGTTCAGTGAATATATTTGGTTTTTATTACTCAATTAATTTGTGCTTAATTAATAATTAAATACTGAATATTTCAAGGTATGCTATAAATAATTAAGTCTGGTCAAATTCGTTTTTTTTACTTTAAAAGAGGACACACAAGCCGACAAAGAAATGCAGCATTCACAGAACACACTTAGCCATTTTATTAAATATACATACTGAAAAGGGGATCCATTGGAAGCAATACACACAAACAAGAGAGAAAGGTATCAGATTCCGTTTTATTGAGACTGTTTATAAGAGGTAATCTAAGGTGCAAAAACTGTAATCTACTTTAAAGCCACACATATTGGGCTTTTAGATCCCAAAAGATCACTAAGAATAACACTTATGATTTGTAGTCTGGTCAACATTTTACAGCCGTCACACACCACTAGGCAAACGCTAGTGTGAATGCTAATAAATACTTGAAAAGGAATCGCTTGGAAGCAACAAACACAAACAAGAGACAAAAGTAGCAGATCGGTTTCCATTGCGTTTGTTTATAAGATGTAATATAAAGTGAACCACCTTTCACGCTCCCTATTACCGGCCACACGGAGATTGGGCTGGATGATCCCAAAGGAACAGTAAGTAATAACACAACTGATCTGTAGTCGGGGTAACATTTTACAGCCGCCACACATTACTAAATAAACGCTCATGTGATTGTCAATTAATACTTGAAAAGGGATCCCTTGGCAGCAAAACACACAAACAAGAGAAAAAAGTAGCCGACTCCGTTTCATTGAGTTTGTTCATAAGAGGTAATATAAGGTGCAGCACCTTTCACGCCCTCCAGCACCGGCTTAAGTGATATTTTACTTTACACCACAAACATGCGATGTTTTACAGCAACCTCACAGCCCTAAACAAACACTAGTAAGAATTTCCAATAAATACTTTAAAATGGAATCCCTTGGAAGCAACAAACACACACAAGAGAATAAAAGTAGCAGACTCGGGTTTATTAATTTTCGTAAGCGTTAATTGAAACAAAATTTGTAGAACTTACATTAAAGTTTTTATATCTACTTCTCCATTAAAGGTACGGCAAATTATCAAATTGTTCATATTGGCTTTTTAAAAGGTGAGTCTTCTAACTTGATCTGCTTCCATATATATTAGGTTTAAAGCATGTTAAAAACACAAAATGGAAATGTTCAGAAATTAAACATTGACATTTTAAGGATTTAAATATATAATTGTATATTTATTCCGAATACTATTTGGAATATTATAACGCCCAATACCTGAACTAAATCAATATTACAAACATTCCGACTATTTACGCATGCATAACTAAGTGCGTGCTATTTTAACAATTTAGAGAGATTGCTACTACATTCCTATCTTTCCCACTTTCGTGTATACTAACTACATGATAGAAGGATTAATCTAAAGTTTGCATGTTTGCCGACCGATGTTTATGTAATTATAAACACCCCACCCTCGAAAGGAGTGATAAGAAAGTTACGATTTCAATGAACTTCTGATAACGCTATTACAGTGAAGCAGGTTTACCGTGAAATGATTGGCTGATGTGAGTTTAATTGCTCAGCGGGAAAATTAAATATTTAAATATTTAAATGAATACGACACAATCATGTGCACGATAAATGTAATGTTTTGTTAATTTGCTTGTGTGTGGATCCTTATTGTTTTATATACATACACATATTTTGCTTTTTAGCGTTACATAATACACATTTTCCTATATAAGGTTTGTAAAGGTGTATGACTCATATGCTTGGTCCAACGTTGCTTTATTATACGTTGTTCGGTTATTGCTAACAATTTTACAAACACCAATACAGTGGTTGATAGCCAATGCCTAACGCAAATGCTTATATGTAGGCATGTATGCCAAAATACAGAAAAAAAACAGAGTACCTAAAACATTTTATATGACAAAAAGGTAAGAGTGAGGTTTCGTGCACCCTAGAACCTGGTTTAAAAAGCCCAGCGGCCTCTTAGCCACTGACCGTTCCTAGGCGCTAGCCCTTTTATCACCCCGTTTGTGTTTGTGATGTCACATGCCTTGCTTCTTATTAACATTGTAATTGTTGTTTGTTTTAGTTGACTGTGTTCTGTGACTGTGTTCTGTGACTGAGTTCTGTGACTGTGTTCTGTGACTGTGTTTTGTGACTGTGTTCCGTGACTGTGTTCCGTGACTGTGTTCTGTGACTGTGTTCCGTGGCTGTGTTCCGTGGCTGTGTCCCGTGACTGTGTCCCGTGACTGTGTTCCGTGACTGTGTCCCGTGACTGTGTTCCGTGACTGTGATTCCGTGACTGTGTTCCGTGACTGTGTTCCGTGACTGTGTTCCGTGACTGTGTTCCGTGACTGTGTTCCGTGACTGTGTTCCTTGACTGTGTTCCGTGACTGTGTTCCGTGACTGTGTTCCGTGACTGTGTTCCGTGACTGTGTTCCGTGACTGTGTCCCGTGACTGTGTCCCGTGACTGTGTTCCGTGACTGTGTTCCGTGACTGTGTTCCGTGACTGTGTTCTGTGACTGTGTTCTGTGACTGTGTTCCTGTGGACTGTGTTCCGTGACTGTGTTCCGTGACTGTGTTCCGTGACTGTGTTCCGTGACTGTGTCCGTGACTGTGTTCCGTGACTGTGTTCTGTGACTATGTTCCGTGACTGTGTTCCGTGACTGTGTTCTGTTGAGGCTACATGTCATACTCGACGTGTATACCTACTTGTATACTCTGCTCTGACTTGTATACTCTGCTCTGTGTATTTCCATTAAAACATAAACATACACTTATATGGGAAGCCATAACCGTCAAAATGTGGATATTTACAAACCATTCAATGATAGGCCATTTAATTCAACATGAAGTCATTTGATGACGTACATATTGATTCGATGCGACGTGTAAACTCGGTTCATTCGTTACAAAGTGAATTGATACGGTTCAAAGTGAAATGATACGATGTAAAATTTCAAACCATACGACGCAAAGTCATTTGATGACGTACATATTGATTCGATGCGACGTGTAAACTCGGTTCATTCGTTACAAAGTGAATTGATACGATGTAAAATTTCAAACCATACGACGCAAAGTCATTTGATCACGTACATATTGATTCGATGCGACGTGTAAACTCTGTTCATTCGTTACAAAGTGAATTGATACGGTTCGAAGTGAAATGATACGGTATAAACTCGGTTCATTCGTTACAAAGTGAATTGATACGGTTCGAAGTGAAATGATACGATTTAAAATTTCAAACCATACGACGCAAAGTCATTTGATGACGTACATATTGATTCGATGCGACGTGTAAACTCGGTTCATTCGTTACAAAGTGAACTGATACGGTTCCAAGTGAAATGATCGGGCGAAAACACAGTCGGTGCGATGCAAACGCAATCCGTTCGACAGAAACTGATTGCATAACGTGCAAAGTGAAACGGTGCGACTTCTGGCGGTGATATTTGCCACATCACTTGCAGGGTTATTTCCCCTAAATAATATATGATAAATCAAAGTACTAAAAGTACTGAGAATGCAAGGTTTGATAGGAAAGACTGTATGGATATTTGCACGATCAAATTTCCATAAATTTTACATAGTTTTAACCAACTTGGCGATCTTTGGCGACCTACCAAAATCTTAGAGGGTCAATCCATTCCAAATATATTGTGATCAATTGTCATTAAACTGTTTCAAATCTAGACTAGAATATTATTTTATGAAATTGCTGATGGATAGACAGATTTGTGATTTGTGTTGATGGCCAAACTGTCACTCAAGATGACTTCCATGTCTAAAATTATGTCATTTACAGAGTGGCGTGTATTAAGTAGTCTTCCGGGAACAAGATGCACAAGAGGGCCTGTATCACTCTACTGGCTTGAATAGTCTAAGGCCGGAAAACAGTTTATTGTCTCGCCTATTCGAAGAAAAAAAGAGACATAGGTGTTGCTTCTCCGGCGGCGGCGGAGGCGTCAACATTCAAGTTTTGCGTTTAGGTCATTTTCTCACAAACTGTATGCACTAGACCTTTCAAACTTTGCTTGTAGTTGTATCTTGGGTGGTACATTGCAACGTGACAAAGCAAATGTGGAAGTGACCTTGACCCTCCAAGCAAAGGGCAGATAACTTAATAATTTTTAGGTTCAACTTTTGCGTTTAGGTCACTTTTTCACAAACTGTATGCACTAGACCTTTCAAACTTTGCTTATAGTTGTATCTTGGGTGGTACATCGCAACGTGATAAAGCAAATGTGGAAGTGACCTTGACCCTCCAAGCAAAGGGCAGATAACTTAATAATTTTTAGGTTCAACTTTTGCATTTAGGTCACTTTTTCACAAACTGTATGCACTAGACCTTTAAAACTTTGCTTATAGTTGTATCTTGAGTGGTACATCACAACGTGACAAAGCAATGTGAAAGTGACCTTGACCCTCCAAGCTAAGGGCAGATAACTTAATTGTTACCTTCAACTTTTGCGTTTAGGTCACTTTTTCACAAACTGTATGCACTCTTTGCTTATAGTTGTATCTTGAGTGGTACATTGCAACGTGACAAAGCAATGTGGATGTGACCTTCACCATCCAAGCAAAGGGCAGATAACTTTAATTGTTACATTTACATCCCTCTCTCATGAACTAAAGTTATGCACTAGATGTTTTAAACCTAATTTATAGCTTAATCTTTGGAAGAAAACATATTCTATGTTGACGTAGTTGTGTCTTGGGTAGTGCATCTTTTAGATCCATGGATTTCATCTATGACCTTTCTACTTTCTGGAGCTGATGATTTTTAGCTCTACTGGCCAAGGGCCTTCATTTTTCATCCGATCTTTACAAAACTTTAACATATTGTTAATATCAATAAAAGCTCGCACAAGTTCAAAAACCAGCCAGATCGGACTAGTAACAGCGGAGTTATGGCCCTTGATTTAGTTAAAAAATGCTATATTTTGCCTCGTTAATACGACAGGGCTTTCATTTTTCATCTGATCTTTACCCAAACTTTACCAGATGTTTTGCCTTTTTTTTTATTATTAGTATATTTTCTTTTATTATTTGTACATTTTTTTAGTTTAAATTTGTTTTAAATATATATATATATATATTTTTTTTTTTTTTTTTTTATTATTATTATTTTTTTTTTTTTTTTTTTTGTATTGATATATTTATTGGTTTATTGTTTTAAATGTCTTTGTTTATTTTTTGTTGTTGTTTTTAAAAAAAAGAATTATATATATATATATATAATTTTTTTTATTTCATTATTTTTTTCGGT